>CBVK0100020978.1:0-34905 GCA_900067695.1 Picea abies
CTGTACAAATATCCATCATCGAACATCCTGCTAGCCTCCTGGACAAGGCATCTGCTGCGATATTCCTTTTTCCCTTGACATACTAAATGTAAAAGTCAAAGGCTTGGATCTTTGAGACCCACTTCTGCTACCTCTCACTGAGGTCTTTCTGATCAAGGAAATACTTGAGACTGTTATGATCAGTCTTCACTACAAATCTTTTGCCTACCAGATACTGCCTGAATTTGGTTAAGGCATTCATGATCGCTAGCATTTCCTTGTCATAAATAGGATAGATTCTCTCCAAATCATTGATATTTCTTCTCTAAAAAACAATGAGGTGCCCCCCCCTGCATCAAAACTACTCCAATCCCCACCCCTGATGCATCGCACTCTAAGACAAATGGTTGCGAGAAGTTTGGAAGGGATAGAACGGGGCATGTGCTCATAACCTCCTTCATTTTGTCAAATGTCTATTGTGACTCCTCTATCCAATGAAAAGCACCCTTCTTGGTCAAGTCTGTGAGTGGTGATCCCAACTATGAAAAACCCTCGATGAACCGCCTATAGTAACTACATAACCCAAATAATGTTCTTAGCTCCGTGAGGTTCTTGGGCATTAACCAATCCAGAATGGCCTTGATCTTTTCTTGATGAAACTGTACTTCCTGCTCACTGATGATATGCCCCAAGTATAACAGTTCTCTCATGCCAAATTCACATTTGGATTCCTTGGAATATAATGATTGTGCCTGCATAATATCCAAGACCTCCCCCAAATGTGCTAGATTCTCATCCCATGTCTTGCTGTAGATCAATATATCATCGAAGAATACCAGAAGGTACTTCCTCAACTTCCCTCTAAAGATGTGTTTCATGCAAGAATGGAAAGTGGATGGTGCATTGGTCAATCCAAACGGCATGACCAAGAACTCAAAGCGTCCGAAATGGCATCGAAATGTTGTCTTCTTAATGTCCTACTCCCTAATGTTGATCTGATGGTATCCTGACTGTAGATCAATCTTCGTGAAGAAGACTACCCAATGTAACTCATCTATACATGGAATGGGGTACTGATTCTTGATCATTTTCTTGTTGAGCACTCTGTAATCGATGCACATCCGTAACATGCCATCCTTATTAAGTACCATAACAACTGAAGATGCAAAAGGACTCATGTTGGGCCTGATGTGCCCCATAGAGATAAATTCTTTGATATCTTTCTCAATATCATCTTTAAATTTCTTGGGGTGCCTATAGGGCACTATAATTATTGGTGTAGACCCTACCTCTAACTCAATCATGTGCTCAAAACCCCTATCAGGTGATCTCCCTGGTGGTATCGGCCCTAATACTGCCTGATACTGACCTAGAAGCTCTCTGATCTGTGGATGGTAATGCTCCCTACCCTCCGAATCCTTTCACGTGGTGATCAAATACTCTGCTACATAAGCCACATCACGGTGATGAAAGATCCACTATATCCTCTTTGTCGATACTTCTCAAGGTGCCCCTGTAGACATGCCTCTCAGCACAACTCTCGATACATTGGCATATCTGAAGTTCATGGTCAATGTCTGATAGTTGAACCCAATCTCCCCCAATGAATATAACCATTTTACCCCTAACACAACATCAATATCTGATAGTTCAACTACATAAAAGGTGTCTGTCAAGGTGTAGTTGCCTATTTTGACCTCCAGGTTGGGGATCATGTCCAAACATGTCATCATGTATCCATATGCTACTGCTACATGGAATCCCTCAAAATCCTCCATGTGTAACCCTCTCCTGGCTACTAAGGATGCATCTATGAAGTTGTGGGTGGCCCCACCATCAACTAACGCTATCATGCGTTGCCCCTATACAAGGCCCTTGAGCCTGAGAGTGTTGTACCTGGGTATTAATGAAAGGGTGGCTATGGTTCCCCCTTTCACCTCTCTATGAGGTTTTTCCTCCTCCTTGGGCTATGCCCTTGCTGGTATCTAAGGTTTCTTCAAATGTTACTCTAGCTCATGAGTAGTATCAGTCTCTGAATCACTATCTTCCGGTGCCTCAATATCCTCATCCTCCTCCTCACTCCCTGATTCCACTTCAATGTAGTCGATCTGTGCCTTTCCCATGCATCTATGCCCTAGGACCCAAGGGTCTCTACAAGAGAAACAAAGCTTCTTCCTCATCAACTCCTATCTCGTATCATCATCCAACTTGGTCTTTCCCTTGCATTCCCTTTGAGGATTCTTCTAATCCTTGTCTCTCTGTGCTATAAAGGGTTTGGTAAAGGGTTTAGTTTTTGGCATGGAGTCTTCCAAGTCCCTAGTGTGTCGGATGGCATCTTGGAAGGGATGAGGCCGATAGGCCTTCACCCATCCTCTTAAAGGTTTTTTGAGCCCTTCTGTGAATAGCATGATCAACTGGGGCTCGGATATATCTGTCACTGCCACTGCCACCCTCTGAAACTCTGAGATGAATGCCTCTACTATGCCAGTTTGTCTCAACTGGGCTAGATATATGAAATGGATCTTTGGATCCCTCCTTTCAAATATATCCATGAGTCTCTCTGTGAACTCTCTATAGGAGGTGATGCGACTGTGGTCCAATGTCACCAACCTATGATACCACCACTCGTGTGCCTCACCCTCTAAGTGTAAGGTGGTGAAACTGATGGCCTCTAACTCAATCATCTGATTGAGCTTGTAGTAGGTGTATAGTTTCTGTACTTAATCTCTGGCAGTGCATTTGGAAAATCCGTCAAAATAAGGTATGGTGAGTTTACCAAGTTTTTAGATGAAGTTAATGTTATGCCCCCGATGCTACTGCGGCTGCGGCCCTCCCCTTTGTGGCTCTCTAGGGCGGTTCCTGATTTTGAGTCCACAATACTTGACTAAGGTCATATCCTGATGGAAGTCATGACCCAATGCTGCATACTCCCTCCGATACTCTACAATGTCCTTTGCATGAGTGGATGGTCTCTGTGCTATCGACATTTGTGCTGCTACCGGGGGTGCCCTATGGAAACTGGGAAACAACGGTCAGGGAATCCTACTCACAGAGGTGTATGTGTGAGTGAGTGAATGGGGTATACTACCTACCCTTGAGTTCCCCTATACTATATGTGGGGCTTGGGTGCCTGGAATATCCATCATAGCCAATCTATCAGCCACCTGAGCCAAGGACTATGAAATGTTCTGCTGACTAGCTAACATATAACTGATAACTTGTATGAAGGCTGCCTCTGGTTCCATGGGGGCCTTAACACTGCCCTATGGTCACTCATATCTATCTCCTATCCTCCTCTCTTATTTTCACTCAGCCTCACGATCTTCCCTTCTCTCTACTTCTCTTTGTGCCTCTTCCTCTTCCTCTGAACTGGGAGGGAAAGGAGGAAATTTAGGCCTTCTTTGCTTGCTCCTATTGTAAGTGACATATTCATCACCTACGAAATCATGACCATATGTATCTTCTATTGTACTCATCATCTTTAGTCACAGGCTGGTAGGACTAAAGATCTGATACCATTGAAATATCCTTGATCCCGTTGATCAGGATATTTACTATGGATCTAGTGTTCTGTCTTGCAGATCTGATACACTAGGGGTTTATGAATGCATTTTATCTGCAAATATGATACTCTGGGGGTTTCTGGATGCATTTCAGCTGTGTGCTTGAGATGTTTATGGTTATTGCATGTTCATGTTCTATATTAAGTTTTAAACAATATATATATTATGCATGCGGAAGTAAAGAACATTAACCACCCAATAATATGTATTATGAGACTCAAGCATGGAAATACAATGATATACGGGAAATATAGAATATAGTCCTCAGCTAGATCGCATGGATCATCACTAGAATACAAGAAAATAGCATAAAAATACCCATGATCAGAATATGAAGGAAGATATTATGCATGCATGGATGGATCGGCAAAAATGGCGATCATGAAGAAATACGGTAACTGCTACAAGCTGGAAAACTCGTCCGAAAGGTTGTACCCATCGGAATGAGCTAGAATCTATCCCAATAGAAGTGCCTTGGCCTATAGAATGATAATAATGAGTGTCAGAAGACAGATCTGATCTCTAATGCACTGGATCTCGACCCCTAGGGTGTTTGCGCACCTCCTAGGACACTAGATGCACCCCAAATGATTCCACCAATGGAATCATCTTCTATAGGACTCAAAATGATCACCTCACCAAATGTGGAACTAGGTTGGAAGGTTTTCCTCGGATCTTCTCTAATGCTCCATCTGGAAACCCAACTGTCCTTCTGAAAGAGATGCACCCTAAATGGATGGATGATGCACTCTAAAGTATTCCACCGTTATAATATGATGGAAAGTAGCTCAATCTAAGTGCCCTGGATGGATCTCAATTGGGTCAGGAGGAAACTGTCATCTGAGCTCGACCCTCGTGCATATCCACAAACCCTCAATCTGACTTGCGCCCTCACTGGCTGAGCTGCACACACTGTAACTGGATGCTCCTGAATATCAAAGTGAAATACCTGGATGGTATCTCTGATGGGATAGGGTGTGTCTCTCAACTTTGAAACCAATCAATGGTGGTGGTTTCCTCTAGAAATCCACAAAACAGTAGAATTCGAATCTCTTTCTCCTCTAGGAACTCTCAACGTCAAATCATAACAATGCATAATGAGGAATTAGGTCAAATTCCTCCCTTTATACTCTTCCCTATCTAATTCACCATTGACCTCACTTAATCTAGGTGCTTTTCCTCCTAAGGTGAATAATTAAATAATTAAGTCCCCCTTTAGCACCTTTTCATTCTATTTCTTCATTGACTTAGGCTTAAGTGACTTTTCCTATGTTTTTTTGGCTTAATTCATCGTTTTTCCATCAACTCACCCTTATTACTCCATTTTGTTCCCTATTTGTGCCTTACTATAGTCTACGGGAACGTATAGACTACTAAGTCACTCCCTGTTGGCCTACTCTTGGGAACGAGACATCACATGGAGACCCTCGCCCAACTCCTCAAGGAGACAGAACTTAGAGTTGCTTCGACACCCAAGTGTTACATTAGTTCGACAGGTGGAAGTCTTGGGAATTCAAATGTGCCAAGGGGATTTCTTGAGTATAAAGCAACTGTTGAGTCCTCAAAACATACTATTTTTGTCGTATTCCTATCCTAAACTTCCATCTAAAATCCCATATCTATGAACTAGTTATACCATATTTTATCTCTTTTTGCATAAATATTATGATTAGCTACATAATGTGTGTATTGAAAGATACTAGAAATTGTCCATTATAAAAACCCTTCTTAACTGAATAACGATGAGTAAGCAAACCAATGAATAATGTACGTTGTTTTTATTTTTTATTTTTTTTGATCATACAAATAACTCTAAGGTTTCACACATCTAAGTTTGACATCAATTAAATTAAAGTGAAAATACATCATGTACACATACAAAATTTAAAACACTCAAACTCTTAAGGACCTAACCCAAATTTCAATAATTGTAACTAGCAACTCTATGGATTGTGGGCCAACTCTATGCTATGGAATTCCAAAACCCTAGACATCCAAAAAACCTAATCCTAAGAGATGAAATGCCAAAAGTCATGTGGGCCCCGTTTGGGTAAGTTAGTACATTAAATTTCCAGGGTCATAACTTTTTCATACGATCTTCGTTTTAGGCACGTGATAGTCTGTTGGAAAGGTCTTTTTGAGAGATATGCATTACACCATCAAAATTTGACTCCTTCTATAGTTTGATTATGGCGAGCCAAAAAACACTATTTAGGGAGCCAAAACGTCCCTAGAAGTACAACAAGATGTGTGGACATGAAAACATACAAAATAAGCTAGTTGTATTATGTGGGAGGCCACTAGTATCTACCTAGAATATGTGTAGGGTTTCATACAACCCTGAAAGTGTAGAACCCGCAATTACAAAGAAGTGAAAAAGAACGTGTTGTACTAAAAAATGACAAGAGGAGCCAGTTGGAACAGGTGGGTGGCCACCAATATCCACCTGGATCAATCCTCCCCCCTTAGGAAGCAATGGTATCCATTGCATTGAGTGCCCAGGGAAGAGGGGAAAGTATTTCTCAAATTTGAAGCTTGGTGAGATGCATGCCTTGTTGGAGAAGTTGTGCATCTTGTCTTTTGGAAGACTGTCACAAACCTGTTGCTGAAGGGGTTGAATCTGTTCCACCAACCTGTTGTCTTTGGGTTGGATGGGGCATTGTGTAGGCACCATTTTAGGTGAAGAAACAATATCTTTTGTCTCTTCTAAAACCTATTGTTGGATAGAAGGTGTTGAGGCTGCAGTGGTTGTAGTGGTCTTCTGTACATCCTTTGAATAGACTATGAAGAGGATAAATTTTGTAGTGTCTTGTGGTGTTGTTTTGGTGGAGCAGTAGTCAAAACTACCTCTGGTATCCTGTAGAGATGACCTCCTAGAGTAATAATGAAATTATGGGGTCTAGACTCATAGGCAACATGACGTTTCCACATATATGGTTGGCCCAAAACAACATCACAAACATCAAGAGGGTAAATATCACACACTACCTCATCCTTGAAGGGATGGATGCCATAGGATAGGTGACACTACTGGCTGACGTGAAGATCTCATCCCTGGTGAAGCCACCCAATAATGTATGGCTGTGGGTGTGGTGTTGTCGAGAACCCCAACTGTTTGATGACCTTAGCTAAGATGAGGTTCTTCTTGCTAACGTTATCAACAATGAAATGCAATGGGGTCCCCGTCACCCACATCTGTGAATGGAAGAGGCACTCCCCCTCTTTAGGATGTATTGGTTCTTCTAGATGAACTGTTGTGGTTGCGACATTAGCAGTGGGGTCTGCATCGATGATCTATTTTTTTTTCAATATTTTTTGGATCGGATTCCAAATCTGGGTTTGGCTCCGTTTCTTTGACCTCAACCACCAACGATTGTTTCGAGCGAAATTCATCGGTGTTGTGCCAAGGGATTTTGTGGAAGTCACACCACTTACCAGTGTCATTCTTCGTCTTTACTTTACCATTTTTTTCCTGTTTCTTGCACTGGTTGTCTAGAGGTTGTTCGTTAGGGTCGTCTTTACCATTCTTTGGTTGTTTCATATTTGTAGACTCGAATTCCCATTTGTTCTGGTGCCTAAATTTCTGCTCGATTTTGACATCATAATGATAGGAAACTCCCAATGATGATATGTTTAGGAAATCCATTTCAGTTTGGATGTACCTATGCAGAGCCCCATGGTATTTCAGAACCAGATGTCTCTTAGAGTATTTGATACCCATATTGGTGTGCAAGGTATGGAAAGTATTTGTGAACTCCAACACTGTTTGACTCTTCTCTTTCCGTAGTGTGGTCCAACTCATGTACTGGTATTCATAGTTATCAATAGGACAATACTGTTTTTTGACCACATCCACAAAAAATCCCAAGTGGGCTCGACCCCATACATTCCATATTCCTTTGTGGAATTTTTCTCCTAGTAAGTTTCCCACCAATGTTTGACATGGGGGAGAGCCTTAAGGAGTGTGGAGGTGATATTTTCCCTGTAAAATTTTTTTTGAACAAAGAAATAATCTTGTAATAGAATTAACCATTTTTCTAGGGCATCTGCATCTATCTGAACTTCAAATATGGGAATATCAAAATTAACTTGTACCTTGAAGGGAGAGGTTCCTCCAAAATAGATGCTTGATGAAGATGTGCCTGTTGCTATTGACAGGCATTGAACAATGTGTGAAAAATTCTGTTGATTAATTGGGTTGGTTGTCATTGATGTCAACCCTTGAAGAAAGTCCGGTAGCAAAAAGGTTTGGCTAATGTACCCAAGTTTGTTTGATGGATAATGGTATGCGTTTTGATATATTTGCAGGTAAAACTATTCTACATGGATAGTACATGTCACACCATTTCCGGTGGTATGTGGAACTTCACATAACTCCTCACGGTTAGACAATTATGGCCATGTGAAGTTGGATAACCCTCATGAGTCATCTAGAAGCCCCAAAAGGTCAAAGTAGTCAAAGTGGCTGCAAAGAAGAAATTATTTAAATAATAAAGTGAAGTGAAGAGTGTACTATAAGTCAAAGTGGATGCAAAAGAAATTATTTAAATAATAAAGTTAATGGAGAACTTAATAATTTTGGAAAGTGGTTAAGTTAAGTGGACAAGTGGTTAGAAGTGGGTTAGCCCTAAAATAAGGAAAGTGGGTTAAGATGATTAAAAGGTAACCCCTTGAGGAAGCTACATAAAAGTATAAATAAGAGGCAAGGGTCTCTCATTCAAATATCACTTGAGCATATTGAATATCTATTGTTGTGTAAGGCTTATTGCACGTACTCATTGATACATCTGAAGTTGAAAAAGTCTGAGGTAGCATGAAGGGTTGATGAACAAAGTTTCGAACTTACAAAAAATACTAAAAAACCCTAAGTTCTAAGGTGTACGTGAGATAACAGTGCAATAGGGTACGTACATACGCAGGTTGGCAGTATATTAGGGTGTGTACATGAGAGTAAAACCAGAGAAACTTTAGAAGATGAATATGCCAAGTCTCTATATTTTGAGAGCAAGTTCCCAGGAATGTCTACGGTGATCAGGTACATCAGATCTATCCATTGGTTCAAAAGGTATGTCTTATTTCTATGAGTAGTTGGATTTTGATATATGCATGAGAAATGGTTATGGAGATTTGAGGATTCTCCCTCGAGAGATTAGTGGCTACATGAGATCTTCTGTATAAGTCATATCTACAGAAATACAGTGCTGGTTTAATGAATATTTATCATTGATACTTCTTGTTAGAGTTGAGGCACATCTTGTATTTCTTGGCATATGGCTAAAGGTTTTTTTTTGGTACATGGTTGAGAGCTTGTATTTTTGAAGTGGTTGATGCATTGAGAGTCTAAATATCAGAAAGAGTTTGATGTCTAGATCATGTGAGGGTTATTATACTTGTTTATGATTACACACACTTGTTTGGCACATGACTAGAGAGGTATATAGAGTCTTTGAGTAAAGGTTATGTAGGAGGATGCATGCATAGTGTATAGTTACAATCTGGATACAGTGACAGGTTGCAGATCTATGTGAAAGAAGTTGCAGAGGGTCAGAAGTTTTCAGAAGAAAGAAAACCCTAGTTTTAGAAGGCATACACAAGCTACATAACAGATAGGTCGCGTACATAAACATGTTGTTGTATAGATAGGGTGCACACATACGCATGTTGCAAAACTACAGGTCGCGTGTATGTTGTATTTTTGTATACATGTTCAACTCAGGTATAGGTTGATTGCAGGGCAGTAGTACAAGTTGGTTGTATGTCAGTGGTATAGGTTGGTACATTTTTACAGTGGTATATATCACAATGATTGTGTGATAGTGGTTCCATCATTCTACTTATATTTCAGGGTGGTTGGATGGGGAAAGGACATGTGGTTGTAGCCACCTTCCAGTTGTAGTAGGAGAACATAGGGGGTTGTATCCTCCTTCTGGTTGTAGCTAGATAATTGAAGAGTTGGAGCTTCCCTTAGGTTGTAGCCTGAGAAACTAGGGGGTTGGAGCCTCCTTCCAGTTGCAACTGGAAAATAAAGGAAGTTGGTGCTTCCAATGAATGTAATTCTTAAAGACATATAAGAAAAAACATTCTGTGGTTTTCTCCCACTTTGGGTTTCCATGGAAAAACACCGGTGTACTATGTATGTGTATGATTGGTAATTTGTTCATTATTTATTTACTCTGAAAATATTGGATGATAATGATACATTGATATATTTTATGGTTAAAAAGGATTAAAATGCTCTATTACTGATTCACCCCCCCTCTCAGTAATCCAACAATTGGTGTCAGAGCAGGTTCCTTCAAAAATCAATTTAACCACTGAAAGGTAGATCATGGAGAGCAAAAACATGTATAAAAATGGAATACCACAATTTGATGTACATAAGTATGCATTCTGGAGTAGAAGGATGAAAACATATATACATGCACATGGATTTGAAATTTGGCAATAAGCAGTAGATGGATACAAAGAACCAACCGTTTCGCCAATAGGTGGAAAAACAATGAAACATAGTCAACACAATTCCAAAGACACAAATGCACTTCTAAATGGTCTTGGAGAATTGGTATATACCAAAGTTGTACATTGTAAATCTGCTAACGAGATTTAGGACAAACATCAAAATATTTATGAAGTAGATTCAAAAGTCAAAGCAACAAAGATTCAAACTTACAGAGGTCAATTCGAACAACTAAATATGAAGGAAGATGAGAATATTGCAGCTTACTTCTTACGAATCGATGAAATAGTGAATGCAATCATAGGACTGGGATAAGAAATTGAAGAATCTGTAATTGTTCAAAAAGTACTAAGATCTCTTCCTTAGATATTTGATCCTAAGATATTAGCACTAGAAGAAAGAGCAGATCTAGACTAAATAAGAATGGACGAACTACATGGAATATTCACAGCATATGAAATGAGAACTGAATAGGAAAATCCATATATAAAAGAAGCAGATTTCAAAGCATCCAAAAGGTCAAAGAAAAAGGAACATAGCAACAACAATGACTTCTCAGAAGATGATGATGAAGAAGTGGTCAACTTTTTCAGAAGATTGAAGAAGGGAACCAATGACAGATATAAAGGTAAGCTTCCATTGATTTGTTTTAATTGTGATGGTATTGGTCATTTTTCTAAAAAATTTCTCATAAGAAAAATAAGAGGAATAATGAAGGTTACTAAAATAGAAAACAAACATATAAAGGGAAAAGAACCAAAAATAAAGATTTCAAGAAAATCTTATGCACCAAAGAAGACATCTCCTCATGAGACAAAGATGAAGTCAGTGACAGTGAGATAGAAAGATTTCTATTCATGGCAATAGAAGAATCTAATAAATAAGGCACTGAAGAAGAATATGAAGAGGGAGAAGTTGACTACCGAGAAAAATTGTTGAGTGCCATAGAAGTTATAAGAAGAGAAAAGAAGAAAAAAAAGAAGCTACAAGAAGAACTAGATAAGAAAGAAGACATTCAAGAACTAGAAAAAATGATCATGAAATTGTAGGTTCAAATAGAAGAATATAAAAGAATTGAAGAAGCACTCAAAGAACAGTTAGAAGAAAGAGACAAGATCATTGGAAATTTGGAAGAAAATATTGTCACATTGAGAAAGGATCTTTAAAAGAAAAATATTCAGAACAACTCAAAAGATATGGATGACATTATCAGCAGGCAAAAGCCTTATCATGACAAGTCCGGACTTGGATAAAATCAGATAGAAAATGGATCAAGCTCCAAAGAAACAGAACAAGAAACATATCCAAAGAGTTATGCATAAACAATAAAAGGGGACATGAATATCTACAAGAAATATTATAGAGACACTCCTGCACCGAGAATATTCAGACTTTAGAATCAACGATAGACATAAATAAATAGGCCTCAGGAAGAAGAAGGATTCATAAGAGTAACTCCTTTCATAAGATCCTCAACTCTCAGGTATCAAACTATCTTTTTTGGTCTATGTTATGCATGCAATAATTTTGGACATAAAGCTGTAAATTGCAGAGATAATAGCAGGAACATAAACAACTTTGAAAGTCATACACAAAATGGCTATCCAAGAAGGCCTAGTGAAACATATAGAAGAAGATACAACATGTTTGAATCATTTAGCACTAAACTATAATGCTACAAGGGAAACAACTTTGGACACATGGCCAAAGATTGTATAATGACAGTCCCTCCTAGAGAACCACAAAAAAACAAAAACAGTCATAGACAGGAACCTTAGAAGAGAACATGGATAAGAAAGAAGAATAATTATAGCAATCAAGAATGCACACTCTCTCTACAAGCTAAGAAGAAGAAACATGGTTGGTATGTTGACAGTGGTTGTTCAAAACACATGACAATTGATAAAGATAGGTTTCTTACATTAAAAAATGAAAGAGATGGATCAGTCTCCTTCGAAAATGATGATTTAGCTAAAATCATTGGAAAAGGCACAGTCAAAATTAGAAACAAGAATACCAAGGAAGAAAATGTTCTACTAGTAGAAGATATGAAACATAATCTTCTAAGTGTGAGTCAAATGTGTGACCAAGGTCATCAAATTACTTTCGATTCATAGAAGTGCGAGATAAGAAAAGAAGGTTAAGGAAAATTGATTGCAACAACTGTAAGAACTTCAAGCAACATATATGTATTAAGTCAAATTGGAAATGAAAAGTGTTGTCTAGTAAAGGAAGATGAAGGTTGGCTATGGAATAGAAGAATGGGTCACACACAATTTGATAACCTTGTCAAAGTCAGGAAAAATGAAGTAGTTAGAGAAATGCCCTAGATCACGAAACAAACCAACACTTTATGCAAGCATTGTCAACAAGGAAAACAAACAAAAACCAGGTTCAAATCAAAGGAATATTCAACAACAAGACCACTGGAAATTGTGCATACTAATCTTGTTGGACCAAATACAAAAAAGGGTTTAAAAGGTAAGAAACAATTTATGTTATTAGTTCATGATTATACAAGAATGAATGCAATTTTCTTTCTCAGGTATAAGTCAGAAGCTTTTGAAAACTTGAAGGTCTACAAGGAAATGGTTGAATCTACAAGGAAATGGTTGAAAATGAAATGGATTCAAAAATCAAATGTTTGAGATCTGATAATGGAGGAGAGTTCACTTCAAAGGAATTTATGGACTACTGCAGCAGACACGAAATAAAAAAACAATTCTCCTTTGCTAGGACACCTCAACAGAATGGAGTTGTTGAAAGAAAGAACAAGACAATACAAGAAATGGATCAAACAATTCTAATGGATTCTAAATTGACAGATATTTTTTGGACATATGTGGAGGATACAACAATTCACATTCAAAATAGAGTAATGCTCAGAAAAAACACTGACAAAACTCCCTATGAGCTATGGAAAGGAAGACCAACAAATGTGAAGCACTTCAGAGTATTTGGAAGAAAATGCTACATCAAAAGAGAAGATGGAAGAATGAGAAAGTTTGACTCTTGTGTGGAAAAAAGAGTACTTGTTGGTTAGTCAAGTACAAGGAAAGCATACAAGTGTTACAATATGAGGTTGAACAAAGTTGTGGAAAGCATCAATGTAACAATTGATGAAACAGGTGGATGAGAATTAAAGGAAGAATAAAATGAATCAATGGAAGACTTTATGAAGAAGAAGCAGAAGATGAATAAGAAGTAGAAGGGGAAGATGAAGAGGATCAGACAAAAGTAGAAAAGAAAGTTCAACAAGTGCCTCCAAAGACAGCTAGAAAATGAGTACAGAAGAATCATCCTTCAGATCAGATTATCAGAAACAAAGATGTAGGAGTTGAGACTAGAAGAAGAATATGTTCATCAAAACAAATCCACCTAGCACTCTTATATATGATTGAACCAAATAGTTTTGAAGAGGCCAACAAGGATGAATTCAGAAATAAGGACATGGATGAAGAATTGGATCAAATAGAGAAGAATGACACTTGGGAATTGGTTCCAATACCAAAGAAGAAGAATGTGATTGGCACAAAGTGGGTTTTCAGAAATAAATTGAATGACAATGGACAGGTTACAAGGAACAAAGCTAGATTGGTATGTAAAGGATACACATAGGTTGAAGGAATCGACTTTAAAGATACATTTGCCCCAGTTTCCATAATGGAAGCAATCTGATTGCTTTTAGCTTATGCATTATCCATGAATATTAAAGAGTATCATATGGATGCTAAATCAACTCTTATGAATGGGGAACTTGAAGAAGAAGTCTACATTGAACAACCAGAAGGATTTCAGTTGTCAGAGAACGCAGATTATGTGTGTAAATTTAAGAAGGCCTTGTATGGTCTAAAACAGGCTCCTAGAGCATGGTAATCTAGACTGGATAAATATCTACAATGGGAAGGGTTCAGAAAAAATAAGTGCAGACATCAACCTCTACATCATGTTAACTAAAGATAGTGTTTTATTAATCGAAGTTTATGTTGATGATATTATTTTTGGAAGTACTGATGACAGGTTAAGCTAGAAATTTGCAAAGGATATGCAGAATGAATTTGAAATTTCATTACTTGGAGAACTATCCTTCTTTCTGGGTCTTCATATATGTCAAAGCAACCAAGGAATTTTTATTTCTCAAACTAACTATATCAGAGAAATGCTAAAGAGGTTTGGAATGGAGGATTACAAACCACTTACTACTCCTATGAAAACTAGTTGCAAATTGAGCAAAGATGATGATTCAAAGTCTACAGACCAGAGGTAATATAGGTCAATGATTGGTAGCTTAATATATGTGACAAAATCCAGACCAGATGTAATGCAGGTGGTTGGACAGGTGGCATGATTTCAAGAAGCACCAAGGGAATCACATGTCTTAGTAGTGAAGAGGATTTTTAGATATCTCAAAGGAACATAAGAGTTTGGATTATGGTATCCAAGAGGAAAGGATCTATCACTTATTGCCTACACAGATGCATATTGGGAAGGTTTCATTGATGACCGACAAAGCACCAGTGGAGCAATGTTCTACTTTGGTGAGTGTTTAGTATCATGGCTAATAAAGAAACAATCATCTATATCTTTATCTATAACCGAAGCAGAGTATATTGCAGTAGTAGGATGTTGTACACATGTTCTATGGATGAAACAAACTTTTACACATATACAGGTTGAGTATGATGAGCCCATTCCAATCTATTCTAATAATACAAGTGCCATCTATATCTCAAAGAACCCGACGATGCACTCCAAGACGAAGCACATTCCAATCAAGTATCACTTTCTACGGGAACAGGTTGTAGAGAAGAACATCAGAGTTGAATATGTAGGCAGAAAAGAATAGGAGGCAGACATATTTAGAAAATCGCCTCCAAGGGATGCCTTTGAGTATCTTCGCTAGAGAATCAAAGTAATTTATACTCCAAAATCAATTCTTTTGAATGCTTATCTTATATGTCTTATATTTACACGAGGAAGCACCAAAAATAGGACTATTCAAGTTGGGAGATCAGTTTCAGGATGAGTTCAGTCAGGGGGAGTATCCCCAAGGATAGTTCAGTTAGGAGGAGCAACCTCAGATGGAAAGATACCTTTTCCATTGATGAGAAAGAGGGAGATATTTATCAGACACATGATATAAATTCTTGAAGAAAGAGCATAGAGGCATGATTCCAAGGGGAGCATGAGTGACATGACTTCAATATTGCATCAAAGTGTTGTCATCAATTCCAAAGGGGGATATTATTGATTAATTGGGTTGGTTTTCATTGATGTCAACCCTTGAAGAAAGTCTGGTAGAAAATTATGGTAGCACAAAAGTTTGGTAATGGACCCAAGTTTGTTTGATGGATGATGGTATACTTTTTGATATATTTTCAGGTAAGACTATTCTACATGGATAGTACATGTCACACCATTTCCAGTGGTATGTGGAATGCCACATAACTCCTCATGGTTATAGAGTTATGGCCTTGTGAAGTTGGAGAACCCTCATGAGTCATCTAGAAGCCCCGAAAAGTCAAAGTAGTCAAAGTGGTTGCAAAGAAGAATCTATTTAAATAATAAAGTGAAGTAATGAGTGTAATATAAGTCAAAGTGGATGCAAAATAAATTATTTAAATAATAAAGTTAATGGAGAAATTACTAATTGTTGAAAGGGGTTAAGTTAAGTGGACAAGTGGTTAGAAGTGGGTTAGCCCTAAAATAAGGAAAGTGGGTTAAGATGATTAAAAGGTAACCCCTTGAGGAAGCTACATAAAATTATAAATAAGAGGCAAGGGTCTCCCATTCAAATTACATTTGAGCATATAGTATATCTATTGTTGTGTAAGGCTTATTGCACGTACTCATTGATACATCTAAAGTTGTGAAAGTCTGAGGTAACACAAAGGGTTGACGAAAATGTTTTTGGAATTACAATGAATACTAAAAAACCCTAAATTCTGAGGTGTATGCAGGGTAACAGTGCAATAGGGTGTGTACATAGGCGGGCTGGCAGTATATTAGGGTGCGTACATGAGAGTAAAGCCATAGAAACTTGAGAATATGAAGATGCCAAGTCTCTATATTCTGAGAGAAAGTTTTTAGGAAGGTCTACAGTGATCAGGTACATCAGATCTATCCATTGGTTCAAAAGTTATTTCTTATTTTTATGAGTAGTTGGATTTTGATGTATGCATGAGAAATGCTTATGGATATTTGAGGATTCTCCCTTGAGAGATTAGTGGTTGCATGGGATATTCTATATAAGTCATACCTACAGAAATATAGTGCTAGTATAATCAATATTTATCATTGATACTTCTTGTTAGAGTTGGGGCACATCTTGTGTTTATTGGAATATGGCTAAAGGTTTTTTTGTGATACATGGTTGAGAGCTTGTATTTATGAAGAGGTTGATGCATTGAGAGGTTGAATATCAGAAAGGGTTTGATGTCTAGATCATGTGAGGGTTATTATACTTGTTTATGATTACACACACTTGTTTGTCACATGACTAGAGATAGATATAAAGTCTTTGAGTAAAAGTTATGTATGAGGATGCATGCACAGTGTAAAAATACAATCTGGATACAGTGACAGGTTGCATATCTATATGAAAGAAGTTGCAAAGGGTGAGAAGTTTTGAGAAGAAAGAAAACCCTAGTTTCAGAAGGAATATGTAGGCTGCATAATAGATAGGCCGTGTACATACGCAGGTTGTTGTATAGATAGGGCATGTAGATACACATGTTGCATAACTACATGTCACATATATGTTGTATTTTTTTGATACATGCTCAACTCAGGTATAGGTTGATTGCAGGGCAGTAGTATAGGTTGGCTATGTTAAGGTTTAATCTATTATTAGATTTATTTGCATTTCACTAGATAACAATAGCATAGATAGGATCACTGAGAAATACACAATCACAAGAGACACATCATTTATCCCAGGAAACCCTCATGGGGGAGAAAACCCAACAAAACTTCCTTATTATAGATAGCCAATACAATGTCAAGAGATAACTCAAACAAATACATAAATTCCTCTCCCAAGCATGCATCTCTGTCTCTCTCTCTCTTCTTCAACTGTAGCTCCGAACTTGCTTCTTGATGAACAAGTGAGTGTGTGTACAAATGATGCACTAGCCTCTCTATTTATACAATTCTGGCACGTGTGGACGAAGGTGTCTTTTCACTGGCAGGGCTGAATTCTTCTTCTGGGTGGTTATAACCACTTTAATATATTTTGGCTGGGTCGACTTCTCATTCTGGGTGGTTATAACCACCTTTAATAATTCCGAGACCGACTTCTTATTCTGCCTATTACAATTAAGGTTTGACCAATCCACAAAAGGGGGTTTGGTCATTTACAATACTCGACATGATCAATCCACAAAAGGGGATTGATCTAATGAATAATACATCAATAATAATTATAATACTCTCTGTAGTTACAATATTTCAACACTCCCCTTAACAAGAAGGGTATTCTACAACAACATCAGGCGAGATAGAGGGAAGCATCATCAAAAACATCTTGGAACACTGACTGACATATCTATAAATCATCGGAAGTGTTTCTCATCATCAACACAACACAAAGGCTGGAGCATCATCAACACAACATGGAGCTGGAGTAGCATCATCATCCTCATCGACATGAGGCTAAGGTAATATCATCATCATATTCAACATTAAATATGAAATAATATCATCATCGTCATCTTCAAAAAGGACTCAAGAGATGAAGTGGCATCATTATCATCATCTTCAGCAAGAGGCTGAAGTGGCATCATCATCATCATCTTCAGCAAGAGGCTGGAGTGGCATCATCATCATCATCTTCAACAAGAGGCTGAAGTGGCATCATCATCATCTTCAACAAGAGGTTGAAGAGGCATCATAATCATCTTCAACAAGAGTTTTAAGTGGCATCATCATCATAAACTACATCAACATGGATTAGTATAACAATAAGACATCCTCATCATCAATAACAACACAAGGCTACTAAAACATCAAAAGCAACAATATCACAACACAAAGGCTGGAGCATCATCAACATCAACACTGAGATGAGAGTCTTCAACATGAGGCTAGCATCACAACACAAAGCTGGAAAAAAATCATCACAACACGAGGTTGGCATCACATCATGAAGCTGGAAACACATCATCACAACATGAGGCTGACGCATCATCACAACAATTAAGATGGAATCACAACGCAATGATTAAGCTGGAATCACAACACAACAATTAAGCTTGAATCTCAACACAATGATTAATTTGGAATCACAACACAAAAATTAAACTGGAATCTCAACACAACAATTAAGATGGAATCACAACACAACAATTAAGATGGAATCTCAACACAAAAATTAAGCTGGCATCAACAATTAAGCTGGAATCTCAACACAACAATTAAGCTAGCAGCATAACACTTGGCTGCCATCTCAACACAACAATTAAGCTGGCAACACAACACTTAGCTGGCATCTCAACACAACAATTAAGTTGGAAGCACAACACTAGGATGGCATCTCAACACATCAATTAAGCCGGAAGCACAACACTAGGCTGGCATCTCGACACAACAATTAAGCTAGAAGCACATCACTAAGTTGACATCTTGACACAACAATTAACCTGGAAGCACAACACTAGGCTGGCATATCACAACACCACTCCCCCTATCGAGGGAGGTCCTTTCAGACTATACCGAGCTTATCTTGAAAGTGCTCAAAATTTACATGAGATAGAGGCTTGGTCAACACATCGGAAACTTGTTCATTTGTGCTAACGTATTGGAGCTTTATGGCTCCTCTCTGCACCATGTCACGAATGTAATGGTATCGAATCTCTATGTGTTTTGACTTGTCATGAAATATAGGATTCTCTGTCATCTTTATGTAGCTTTGGTTATCACATAGAATCGTGGTTGCTTCCATCTCTAGGTCGAATAGAACAGTCAACAAATTATGAAGCCATATAGCTTCACATCTAGTAGAAAACACAACAATGTAGTCTGCTTCTGTTGTACTTAGAGAAACACTTGATTTCTTCCTACTCTGCCATGAGATCATAGCTGATCCCAAACTCAAACAACATCCTAAAGTGCTCTTTCTGTCAGAGACACTTCCAACCCAATCTGAATTAGTGTACCCACTCGGTGTGAAATCATGATCTCCATCATAGCTAAGACCACAATCTAATGTACCCTTAAGGTACCTCATCACATGTTTTTGTAGAAACTAGGTGAACATGTCTGGGTTCTACCAGAAAATGACTCAAGGTGCTCACGAAAAAACAAATGTCTGGTCTGGTGTTCATCAGATACATTAGCGATCCAATGATCTATCTATATAGTGTGGCATCAATCAATTCTAACGAAGTGTCGACCAACAACTTTAGCTTCATTTCCACGGGTGTATTCATGGACTTGCACTCCAACATATCAAATCTCTTCAAGATTTCAAATGCATACTTCCCTTGGTTAAAAAAGATTCTCTCTGGGCTCTGCCATACCTCAAGACCTAAGAAATAATGCAGTAGGCCAAGGTATTTCATCTCAAATTATGCATCGAGCTTCTTCTTACTCTTTGTGATGAGATCTTCTTGAATAAGTCATCCACATACAACAAAAATATCAGCGGTTCATCATTCATAACCTTGAAGTAGAGGTTAGAATTAGTTTTAGTCTTGGTAAAGCTCGTCAAGAAATTGCCAATTATTTCATATCAAGCTCTAGGAGCTTGCTTCAACACATACAAATCCTTCTTCAACTGGAAGACATGAGTTTTCAATCTTCAAATCAATTTTTCTCATTACATTGTCCCAATCTGGTACACTTGCTCAGCTGCAACTCAATCTGCATAATCATGTGCTAGCTCTATGTGCTTTCTGCAAGGCACTATCTGTCTCACTATCTGGGAGTATGTCCTCTACTCTCTCTGCAACTGTTCCTTTTGGAATTTGGGACTCTGCACCTACAACTACTTTGAGGCTGAGAATGATTGCTTCATTCTCACTGTGGCTGCTAAAATATGAGAGTAACTCCTCTTATTCTGTCATGACAACAGTTTCATATGAAACTAAGAGTGGCTCAATAACTGATACTGAAGATAGATCTTCTTCTTTCATGGACGTAACTCTATCTTTCATTGTATTCATGTCTTCATGACCCAAGTAATGTACTGCACCAACTGGCACTCAATTTTAAATATGGGAATTTCTCCCCCTATATCTCATACTATATATGAATCATGGTTGCTCTGGTTGTCTTCATAATTACTAGAACTATTTCTTCAATAAGTGTATTGTCATAGTCTTCTCCCTTTTGTTGGGAGAATCCTCTGGACATACATCAAGCTTTGTACATATGCAACACGTTTGATCTGTATAGATCAATATTGGAAGTCAATACTGACTTCTCTTTTCATGGAAGAATCCATATCCTAGTCTTTCTGACTGACTTTCTTCTTTGTCACTGAAACAAGGGAATTTTCCAAGGAGATTTCATATCTCTGAAGTTACGATCTAGTCTTTTCACGACATCTGTCTTCCAGTCCTAGAAGTTGTCTCTTCATATGATCCTTTATGAGATTAGGCTTACTCTTGATTTCTTATGAGTCTACAAGGACTTCATCAACTCTTACAGGGTATACTTGGTGTTGCATACCAAGTCTAAATATGGGAGACAGAGTCAGGATTCAAACGGGATCTGCTTCCCATTCTAATGTTCAGTGATCTTTGGAGCCTTCTTCTCCTTTCAATATAGCTTTCTCAGGGTTATCACCTATGACCTGAAACAAGGTCAAAAAAACAACAAGCAAGAATAATATCCTTTTGATAATAGTAGATAAAATGATAGTACGAATAATCATCACAATATCTCCTTTGGAGCTATCACTTGTGGCTTGTCTAAAGAAAATATCAAAAGTTAGAGATACAAGACGAAATGAGGTCAACACTCTTATAGTGTTGTGATCAAACATTCCTCCATGGAAACCTGGAACTAACACATGAGGTTTCTCCTAGAGGAGGTGTTAGTTGTATATCAGGCAAATGATTACATTAAGCATTTACCTCTATATGCTCACATGCTACCAAGTATAATAATTTTCAAAGACTACTATCTCAACTATAATGGTTACTTGTAAACGGGTAGTCATCAAATTTTTCATGTGCAACTTTGAATCTTATCAACTTAATTAATCAAACCTGGAAACTGGATCCTTGTCCTTGAGAATGAGTGTGTTGCTGCTTTTCTTCCAAGTCTCCTTCACTCAAGATGAAAAATGTTTTCTTCAACCTGTCTTTTGTACTAGGACAATATGCTCTCTTGACAAAATGTTAGGTTAGAGAATAAAATCTATGATATCTACTTTAATCCATCTAATATTTTGATCATAGCTTCAACATGCAACACTGATCAAAATAATGACATAACAAATAGATGCATATCAGAATAATCAAACCTGAGTTGCATTATTCTTCTTAATGTGTTGGATCTTGAGATCTTTCTAGATCTATGGCAAGAGATCCCTTCTCCTGCAAATACCCTTTAAAGTTTAACCATTTAAACATATGTGAGTACATACCTCCGATAGCATTTGTAGGTAGTGGCACCATCTGGAAACAACGATAATCATTACCAACTCTTAAAAACTTCAAGGGTGACTGCAACTAGTACTACAACTGATACTTCAACTAGTACTACAACTGCAATTGATACTGCAACTGGTTCTGAGACTGCAACTGCAACTGCAACTTAGGGTTTTATGAGGAAACCCTAATTTTCAAACATCAAATTTTGAAATTCTGATCTAGGGGATAGATGTGCTGAGCTGAGGCGAGTAAGCTGGTGCAGTCAGATTTCTGAAAATCCAACTTTTACCCCCTCAAACTTGACCAACGGATTTTTGGACTGGTGCTTCTGGTTTTTTGGTACTTCTGGTTTTTTGGTACTTCTGGTTTTCTGGTACTGGTGAAAACTAGGGTTTCACTTTTCATGATATCTACCCACTGAAAAGGTGCGCTGAAGGTGCCAAAGAAATCCTTGGGTTAGGGCACACTTTTCTAGATGGTTTTGAGGCTAAAACTCTTCTTCAATAAAAGACCTAATTTGCATGCATAACAATAGTGACATTTTTTCACTTTCTCTTGTGAAAGATGCTCTCTTGAGCTTAGCTCTGATACAATGTTAAGGTTTAAGCTATTATTAGAGTTATTTTCATTTCACTAGATAAAAATAGCATAGATAGGATCACTGAGAAATACACAATCACAAGAGACACATCATTTATCCTGGGAAACCCTCATGGGGGAGAAAACCGAACAAAACTTCCTTATTATAGATAGCCAATACAATTTCAAGAGATAACTCAAACAAATACAGAAATTCCTCTCCCAAGAATGCGCTTCTCTCTCTCTCTCTCTCTCTCTCTTCTCCAACTGCAGCTCCAAACTTGCTTCTTGATGAACAAGTGAGTATGTGTACAAATGAGGCACTAGCCTTTTTATTTTTACAATTCTGGCACGTGTGGACGGAGGTGTCTTTTCACTGGTAGGGCCGACTTCTTCTTCTGAGTGGTTATAAGCACTTTAATATATTATGGCTGGGCCAACTTCTCATTATGGGTGGTTATAACCACCTTTAATAATTCTAGGGTCGAATTCTTATTCTACCTATTACAATTAGGGTTTGACCAATATGCAAAAGGGGATTTGGTCATTTACAATACCCAACATGATCAATCCACAAAAAGGGATTGATCTAATGAATAATACATCAATAATAATTAGAATACTCTTTGCAGTTACAATATTTCAATAGGTTGCAGGTCAATGGTACAAGTTGGAACAATTTTACAGTGGTATATCTCATAGTGATAGTGTGACAGTGGTTCCATCATTCTACTTATATTTCCGGGCAGTTGGACGAGGCAAGGACAGGTGGTTGTAGCCAACTTCTGGTTGTAGCTAAAGAACATTGGGGGTTGTAGCTTCCTTGTGGTTGTAGCCAGAGAATTGGGGAGTTAGAGATTCCCTTAGGTTGTAGCCTGAGAGAATAGGGGGTTGGAGCCTCCTTCCAATTGCAGCTGAAAACCAAAGGAAGTTGGTGCTTCCAATGAATACAATTCTTAAATACATATAAGAAAAAACATTATGTGGTTTTCTTCTGCTTTGGTTTTCTACGTAAAAACACTGGTGTACTGTGTATGTGTATGATTTCTCATTTGTTCATTGTTTATTTACTCTGCAACTATTGGATGATAATGCTACATTGACATATTTTATGGTTAAAAATGATTAAATTTCTTTATTACTGATTCACCCCCCCCTCTCAGTAATCCAACAATTGGTATCAGAGCAGGTTCCTTCGGAAATCAATTTAACCACTAAAAGGTAGATCATGGAGAGAAACAACACGTATAAAAATGGAATACCACAGTTTGATGGATAGAAGTATGCATTATGGAGCAGAAGGATGAAAACATATATATAGGCACATGGATTTGAAATTTGGCAATCAGTGGTAGATGGATACAAAGAACCAACAATTCTACCAACAAGTAAAAAATAAATGAAACTCAGTCAAAATAATTCCATAGCCACAAATGCACTTCTGAATCATATTGGTTAATCGGTATATACCAAAGTTGTACATTGTAAATCCGCTAAAGAGATTTGGTACAAACTTCAAATTTTTTATGAATGATATTCAAAAGTCAAAGCATCAAGGCTTCAAACTTAAAAAGGTCAATTCGAACAATTAAAGATGAAGGAAGATGAGAATATTGCAGCTTACTTATTATGAGTAGATGAAATAGTCAATGCAATCATAGGGTTGGGAGAAGAAATTGAAGAATATGTAATTGTTAAAAAAGTACTAATATCTCTTCCTATGATATTTGATCCTAATATGTCAACACTAGAGGAAAGAGCAGATCTAGACTCAATAAGCATGGACGAATTACATGGAATCTTCACAGCATATGAAATGTGAAATGAACAGGAAAATCCATATATAAAAGAAACATCTTTCAAAGCATCCAAAATGTCAAAGCAAAAGAGAAATCAAAAGGAACATAGCAACAACAGTGACTTCTCAGAAGATGATGACGAAGAAGTGGCCAACTTTGTCAGAGGATTGAACAAGGGAACCAACAATAGATATAAAGGTAAGGTTCCATTGATTTTTTTTAATTGTGATGGTATTGGTCATTTTGCTAACAAATGTCCTCATAAGAAAAATAAGAGGAATTATGAAGATCACTCAAATAGAAAACAAACATATAAAGACAAAAGAACCAAAAAGAAAGCTTTTAAGAAAAGCTTATCCACCAAAGAGGACATCTCCTCATCAGATGAAGATGAAGTCAATGACAGTGAGACAGAAAGAGTTCTATTCATGGCAATAGAAGACTCTGATAAAGAAGACACCGAAGAAGAATATGAAGAGGTAGAAGTTGACTACCGAGAATAATTGTTGAGTTCCATAGAAGTTATAAGAAGAGAAAAGAAGAAAAACAAGAAGCTACAAGCATAACTATACAATAAAGAAGACACTCAGGAACTAGAACAAATGATCATGAAATTGAAGGTTCAAATAGAAGAAGATAAAAGAATTGAAGACGCACTCAAAGAAAAGTTAGAAGAAATAGACATGATCATTGGAAATTTGGAAGCAGAGATTGTCACATTGAGAAAGGATCTTCAAAATAAAAATATGCAGAACAACTCAAAAGTTCTAGATGAAATTATCAATAGTCAAAAGCCTTATCATGACAAGTCTAGACTTGTATACAATCGGCCAGAAAAGGGATCAATATACAAAGCAACATAATAAGAAACATATCCAAAGAGCTATGCAGAAACAATCAAAGGCAATAGGAAGATATACAAGGAAGTTTACATAGATACTCCTCCATCGAGAATATTTAGACTTCAGAATCAACGACCGACAGAAACAAATAGGCCTCAGGAAGAAGAAGGAATCATAAGAGTAACTCCTTTCAGAAGTCAACTCCCAGGTATCAAACTATCAGTTTTGGTTTATGTTATGCATGCAATAATTTTGGACATAAAGATGTAAATTGTAGAGCTAATAGCAGGAACATAAACAAATTTGAAAGTCATACACAAAATAGATATCCTAGAAGGCCTAGTGAAACACAGAGAAGAAGCTATAACAGGTTTGAAGCATTAAGAACTGAAGTGGAATGCTACAAGTGAAACAACTTTGGACACATGGCCAAATATTGTAGAATGACAGTCCTTCCTAGAGAAACACAACAGAACAACAACAATCACAAACATGAACCTTAGAAGAGAACATGGATAAGAAAGAAGAATCAATATAGCAATGAAGAATGCACACTCGCTCTACAAGACAAGAAGAAGAAATGTGGTTGGTATGTTGACACTGGCTGTTCAAAACACATGATAGGTGATAAATATAAGTTTCTTACATTAAGAAAGGAAAGAGATGGATCAGTCTCCTTCAAAAATGATGATTCAGCTAAAATAATTGGAAAACACACAGTCATAATTGGAAACAAGAATACCAAGGTAGAAAATGTTCTACTAGTAGAAGATATGAAACATAATCTTCTAAGTGTGAGTCAAATGTGTGACCAAGGTCATAAAATTACTTTCGATTCAAATAAGTGTGAGATAAGAAAATAAGGTTCAGGAAAATTGATTGCAACAACTACAAGAACTTCAAGCAACATGTATGTATTAAGTGAAATTGGAAATGAAAAGTGGTGTCTAGCAAAGGAAGATGAAGGTTGGATATGGCACAAAAGAATGGGTCATATACACTTTTATAACCTTGTCAAAGTTAGAAAAAAGGAAGCAGTTAGAGAAATGCCCCAAATCATGAAACCAACCAACACTTTATGCAAGCATTGTCAACAAGGAAAGAAAACAAAGACCAAATTCAAATCAAATCAATATTCAACAACAAGACCACTGGAAATTTTGCATACTGATATATTTGGAACAACTACAACAAAGAATTTAAAAGGTGAGAAATACTTTATGTTATTAGTTGATGATTACACAAGAATGACTGTAGTTTTCTTTCTCAGGATTGAGTTAGAAGCTTTTGAAAAATTCAAGGTCTACAAGGAAATGGGTGAAAATGAAATGGATTCAAATATAAAATGTTTGAGATCTGATAATGGAGGAGATTTCACTTCAAATGAATTTATGGACCACTGCAGCAGACATGGAATAAAAAGGAAATTCTCCATTGCTAGGACACTTCAAAAGAATGGAGTTGTTGAAAGAAAGAACATGACAGTACAAGAAATGGCTCAAACAATGCTAATGGATTCCAAATTGATAGATATTTTTTGGACACATGCAGTGCATACAATAGTTCACATTCAAAACAAAGTAATTCTCAGAAACAACACTGACAAAAATCCCTACAAGCTATGGAAAGAAAGACCAACAAATGTGAAGCACTTCAGAGTATTTGGAAGCATATGCTACATCAAAAGAGAATATGGAAGAATGGGAAAGTTTGACTCTCGTGCAGACAAAGGAGTACTTGTTGGTTACTCAAGTACAAGGAAAGCATACAAGTGTTACAATCTAAGGTTGAACAAAGTTGTGGAAAGCATCAATGTAACAATTGATGAAACAGGTGGACGAGAATTAAAGGAAGAAGAAAATGAATCAATGGAACAACTTTACAAAGAAGAAGAAGAAGATGAAGAATAAGTAGAAGGGGGAGATGAAGAAGATCATACAGAAGTAGAAGAACAATTTTAGCAAGTGCCTCCAAATACACCTATCAAACAAGTACAAAAGAATCATCCTTCAGATCAGATTATCAGATACAAAGATGCAGGAGTTGAGACTAGAAGAAGAATTTGTTCACCAGAACAAATGCACCTAGCAATCTTATCTACGATTGAACCAAACATTTTTGAAGAGGCCAACAAGGATGAATTCTGGAATAAGGATATGGATGAAAAATTGGATCAAATAAAGAAGAATTACACTTAGGAATTGGTTCCAATACCAAAGAATAAGAATGTGATTGGTACAAAGTGGGTTTTCATAAATAAATTGAATGAAGATGGACGGGTTACAAGGAACAAAGCTAGATCGGTATGTAAATGATACACACAGGTTGAAAGAATCAACTTTGAAGATACATTTTCCCCAGTCTCCAGAATGGAAGCAATTTGTTTTCTTTTAGCTTATGCATGATCCAAGAATATTAAAGTGTATCAGATGGACGTGAAATCAGATTTTCTGAATGAGGAACTTGAAGAAGAAGTCTACATTGAACAATCAGAAGGATTTTAGTTGTCAGAGAACGTAGATGATGTGTGTAAATTGAAGAAGGCCTTGTATGGTCTAAAACAGACTCCTAGAGCATGGTACTCTAGACTGGATAAATATCTACAACAAAAGGGGTTTAGAAAAGGAAGTGCAGACAACAACCTCTACATCAAGGTAACTCAAGATAGTATTTTATTAATTGAAGCTTATGTTGATGATATTAATTTTGGAAGTACTGATGACAGGTTAAAACATAAATTTGCAAAGGATATGCAGAATGAATTTGAAATGTCATTACTTGGAGAAATATCATTATTTCTAGGTCTTTAGATATGTCAAAGCAACCAAGGAATTTTTATTTATCAAACTAAGTATATCAGAGAAATGATGAA
This sequence comes from Picea abies, assembly GCA_900067695.1. Classification (NCBI taxonomy): domain Eukaryota; kingdom Viridiplantae; phylum Streptophyta; class Pinopsida; order Pinales; family Pinaceae; genus Picea; species Picea abies. The sequence goes on from CBVK0100020978.1 coordinate 27,692, forward strand.
GAGGTTCAGAATGGAAGATTGCAAACCAGTTACTACTCCTATGCAAACCAGTTGAAAATTGAGCAAAGATGATGATTCAAAGTCTACAGACCAGAGGTGATAAATTTCAATGATTGGTATCTTACTATATGTGACAACATCCAGACCAAATGTAATGCATACTGTTGGACATGTGGCATGATTTCAAGTAGCACCAAAGGAATCACATGTCTTATCAATGAAGAGGATTTTCATATATCTCAAAGGAACAAAAGATTTTGGATTATGGTATCCAAAAGGAAAGGATATATCACTTATTGCTTACACAGATGAAGATTGGAAAGGTTGCATTGATTACCGACGAAGCACTAGTGGAGCAACGTTCTACTTGGGTGAGTGTTTAGTATCATGGCTAAGAAAGAAACAATCATCAGTATCTTTATCTACAACCGAAGTAGAGTATATTGCAGTAGGAGGATGTTGTACATAGGTTCTATCGATGAAACAAACTTTGACAAATATACAGGTTGAGTATGATGAGCCCATTCCAACCTATTGTGATAATACAAGCGCCATAATTATCTCAAATAACCTGATGATGCACTCCAAGACGAAGCACATTCCAATCAAGTATCACTTTCTATGGGAACACGTTGCTGAGAAGAATATCAAAATTGAATATGTGGGCACAAAATAAGAAGTGGCAGGTGTCTTTACAAAATTTCTTCCAAGGGAAGCCTTTGATTATATTTGGCAGATACTCAGAGTAATTGCTACTCCAAAATGAATCCTTTTGAATGCTTATCTTATATGTCTTATACTTACATGAGGAAGCACCATAAAGAGGACAATTTAGGTTGGGAGATCAGTTTCAGGAAGAGTTCAGTTAGGGGGAGTATCCCCAAGGACAGTTCAGTTAGCGGGAGAAACCCCAGATGGAAAGATACATTTTCCATTGATGACAAAGGGGGAGAGATTTATCAGATGTGGGATAGAAATGCTTGGAGAAAGAGCACAGAGGCATGGTTCCAAGGGGAGTGATGGTCATAGGGGATGCATGAGTGATATGAATTCAATATTGTATCAGAGTGTTGCCATCAATGCCAAAGGGGGAGATTGTTGATTAATTGGGTTGGTTGTCATTGATTTCAACCCTTGAAGAAAGTCCAATAGCAAATTCCATTTGCACATAGGTTTGGGTAATGGAACCAAGTTTGTTTGATGGATAATGGTATAAGTTTTGATATATTTGTAGGTAATACTATTCTATATGGATAGTACATGTCACGCCATTTCCGGTGGTATGTGGAACATCACATAACTCCTCACGATTAGAGAGCTATGGCCATGTGAAGTTGGAGAACCCTCATAAGTCAACTAGAAGCCCCAAAAGGTCAAAGTAGTCAAAGTGGTTGAAAAGAAGAAATTATTTAAATAATAAAGTGAAGTGATGAGTGTACTATAAGTAAAAATGGATGTAAAATAGATTATTTAAATAATAAATTTAATGTAGAACTTACTAATTGTGGAAAGTGGTTAGAAGTGGGTTAGCCCTAAAATCAGGATAGTGGGTTAAGATGATTAAGAGTAACCCCTTGAGGAAGCTACATAAAAGTATAAATAAAAGGCAAGGGTCTCTCATTCAAATTACACTTGAGCATATTGAATACTTATTGTTGTGTAAGGCTTATTGCAAGTACTCATTGATACATCTGAAGATGTGAAAGTCTGAGGTAGCATGAAGGGTTGACGGTGAAAGTTTCAGAATTATAGCAAATACTAAAAAACTCTAAGTTATGAGGTGTACGTGAGCTAATAGTGCAATAGGGTGCATACATATGCGGAATGACAGTATATTAGGGTGCGTACATGAGATTAAATCCATAGAAACTTGAGAAGATGAATATGCGAAGTCTCTAGATTCTGAGAGAAAGTTCCTAGGAAGGTCTACAGTGATCAGGTACATCAGATCTATCCATTGGTTCAAAAGTTATGTCTTATTTCTATGAGTAGTTGGATTTTTATGTATGCATGAGAAATGGTTATGGATATTTGAGGATTCTCCCTCGAGAGATTAGTGGCTGCATGGGATCTTCTGTATAAGTTAGATCTACAGAAATACAGTGCTGGTATAGTCAATATTTATCATTGATACTTCTTGTTAGAGTTGAGGCTCATATTGTATTTATTGGCATATGGCAAAGGTTTTTTTGTGGTACATGGTTGAGATATTGTATTTATGAAGTGGTTGACACATTGAGAGGTTGAATATCAGAAAGGGTTTGATGTCTAGATCATGCTTGTTTATGATTACAAAAACTTGTTTGGCACATTACTAGAGAGAGATATAAAGTCTTTGAGTAAAGGTTATGTATGAGGATGCATGCACAATGTACATTTATAGTCTCAATACAGTGACATGTTGCAGAGGGTCAGAAGTTTTCAGAAGAAAGAAAACCCTAGTTTCAGAAGGCATACACAAGCTGCATAACAGATAGGTCGCATACATATGCAGGTTGTTGTATAGATAGGGCGCATACATACGCATGTTGCAGAACTAAAGGTCACGTATATGTTGTATTTGTTTGATACATGCTTAGCTCAGGTTTAGGTTGATTGTAGGGTAGTAGTATAGGTTGGTTGCAGGTCAGTGGTACAGGTTGGTACAGTTTTACAGTGGTATATCTCACATTGATAGTGTGACAATGGTTCCATCCTTCTACTTATATTTCAGGGTGGTTGGACGAGGCAAGGATAGGTGGTTGTAGCGAATTTTTGGTTGTAGCTGAAGAACATAGGGGGTTGTAGCCTCCTTCTAATTGTAGCCAGAGAACTGGGTAGTTGGAGCTTCCCTTAGGTTGTTGTCATGAGGAAAATCTCTATATGGCTAGGGTGAACCACAACAGACGAAAATGAATGCAGAAATCAACTCTATCCCAACAAAGTTCTATATAAACCAACGTGCAAGCAAGATAAGAAAGAAGCCTACCTCATCCAAATGTTCGATGATGCCCACCATTGAGAACTTTGACCCAAATCTATATACCCGCAACAAGTTCTCAAAAAACAAGTAAAACAAGCATATGGTGGCAGTATAAAAGGTTGGCACATTATATAGCATAATCCATCAATATACATAAAAAATACGTGCATGGATAATAACTCATATATTTGTAAGATATCTATTGGATGGGAAGAGAGTATTTCTATTAATAAATGATCAACATAAGTGAAAATATTACAAACTTCTGTGTCAGAACAGTTTGAAACCAAGAAACTAAGTTCCTTCCAGTTGGGCCTCCACGACTTCAATCCTCCACCAAAGGAAAGCTCATAGAAGGGAGACAATGAGGTTCTCCATCAATAAGGGAAGAGTTTGGGGGATGAACATTGTGTTCAGACTTAAAGGAAAAACAGATGTAGACTCAATATGAAGTAAATAATTTCTCCAGAGTAACTTTCATCTCAAAGTTGAATTCTTTCTCCTTTTCCATAGCTCAGAATTGGCTCATTTATAGCCTTCAAAATGCAACTGAAGGGCCGAGTCAGAATGTTTACAATATATGGAAGGCCAAGGATCAGAGATCTCCTATATTGACATGGAAATCCAACATCTAATTTTCATTTTATGGCACAAATCCCGATGTATGTGGGCTGTAGTGGAGCAGTTTGTGTATATGCTTGTTGTATAGTGTGTAAGATGCATACAAGTGGAAAATTTTGTATTTTTGTCTCTGGATTTTATCAACAGGGAAGATAAGTTTTCATAGGGAAATGGAATAAGGCCCTCTGTGCAAGATTTCTTAGGTTGAGGAAAATATTGCTATAACAAATGCCCCCTAATGTGTGAGTTAAGAGGAGTATCTGAGATGGCCGAAATACATTATAAATAACCTAGAAGTGGAGTGGTAGGGAACCAATTGGACAAACTAGTTTCTCCTTACATTCTGCATTGACTTTGCATACATGGCTACCAATAAAATTACATTGCAGATCCATGTGAAAAATATACTAAACAAGTGTCTGTGGCCATGAATAGGAAAATACAAATGTGGTTACATGCCAAGAGATTTCATAGTCACGAACAAGGCCCAGTAGAACTAGTATCAAAACCAATATAAAGATATATGTATACCATGGAGTACAATCTGATCTCCCATGATCACTAAAGTCATATAGGTACTGGTCCAATGAAAAGGAAGCAACAAATCAAGAAAGTTTCTTCCACATAGTGATGTCTTCAAGTCTTCTACACAATCCACCAAGGGTGCAAGTCTACATTATGTGAATAAAGGATTTGAGTTCAAACACAATGATACATCGTTTGATTACCGATCATTGATGTATATTGTTAACAAACACGAGACAACCTACCGATGATGAAAGTAGGCATCAAGACACCAAGTACATTCTTACAAGTGTGAATAAAGGAGTCGATGTCGAACACCTGAAGAATCCATCGATCAGGAGACATTGATGTATTCCCAATTTTCGATGGTGAGAGAGCCTGCCACTGATGACTACAAGCCTCAAGGTACTCATAAGACTCTAGGTCCCATTTCCAGAATAAATGGGCTGAAGTCGATGGAAAGAGACCCACTGAAAGGAGAGAATTAAGGCATCTCTCATTAGTCATCATGATGTACAAAGTAGGAGCTTCTTGATTTGGTGGAAATCAGAAAAAGAACATGTTCATAAACCAGTGACCCTATGCATCTTTCACATGTGCCGAGTGCAAGCGATACACGAAAAAGATCTTCTGAATAACAACCAATGATGAAAACTATTGACAAAGGTGATGAAACCACCAATAGGGCTAATGGTATCCAAGACACAACACAAATTCCAATGTGTGAATAGATGTCTTGCCATTGAACACAATGGAAACCACCTAGTCAATGACCAATGATGAAATGTCGATTGTTGGGTTCAAGGTTACCTACCAATGATGAAAGTAGGGCCAGGGTGCATGATAGGACTACAATATCATGTGATTCTGAGACAAACTGAGGGTGTGGCTGACATGCAAAGTCAAGAGTTATGAGTTGTGGCTGAAACAGGTTGATAGACTTCCGTTGAACAAGATCATGAGACATATGGAGGACTCCAGCAGCATAGAATTGATGATAAAACCATGAGACGTAGGAGGCATCAATGGAATTCTTTGTAGGGAATAGAAGAGTAACTAATTGGTAGAGAATACTTTGTAACGAGCTGAGCTTCCTAAGGCCATGCTAATCCCAAAATTATGATGATGAATGGACTCAATAATTTTATGCTCTGTTCAAAGGCGACACGATTGTTGCCAATACAAGATAATACTCCCTTCACGCTCATATTTTTTTTGTTGTTTCATAGACAAATGGATGTTATGATACATAGGAGGAAATGAGTGTCGCAATTAAAAAAAACTAGTTCCAATAGTGGAACATACCTATGCTCAATGCAGGGAAGTGCATGCGTGAGATGGACACTCGGGGGAATGTTCCCTCCTAGGCATAGGGTGTCAAATTGCGAAGGATATAAACAAGGCTCTACTTGGTTGAGGATGCAAAACTACTGAGGTAAATAGTTTATAATGCAAAGCGAGCATTGGCTATAGGCTCAATACTGCAATCAAAGGCATGATATGCAATCACAACTTAACGCCAAAAAATGTCCTTTTTGATGTCTTTTAGTCTACTTGGTGTGAAAAAAGGATAAACTTGTGCCAAATAGATGTCTTTTCAAAACCAATTTACGAGTGTGAAAAAGACAAGTTCACTCAGAAATATTTTCACTTTTTGATAATGAGTCGGAAAATCACTTAACTAAGAATCATGACCTTTCAAGTCCAATTTAATGAGTGTGAAAAGGACAAATCACTCAACAATATTTTCTTTTTTTGAACGATTTGAAAAAGAGCTTAACTTGGACTTTCTTGGGAGATTCTAGGTGGCAAGTCACAGGGGAGGCTAAGGCTCCCATGCTGGAATTTTGCGGAATTTCAGTATCTTACAAATGGTTGACATAATCTTGGGAAAACCCAAATCTCTCCAAGTCGAGGAGGATAAATCACTAGTGGAGGATATCATCTCTGTGACGTATCAGATAATGTCTCTTATTGGAAAAGACATAGGAGGGGGCATTGGATACCCCACAAGACCATCCCAATCAAAGGGAACTTCATCAAGACTAGGAGGGAGAGTACTCGGGGAGAGAAAAATTCTCTCGTGTTCAGAAGGAGTGTTATTAGGAATGTTCACAACATGATATAGGAGGTATATGACTAGAACTAGAACTAGAAAAGAGGGATCGACCGAAAATTGCATCTATGTGACCACTTCTTCAACCATTGGTTTAATAGGATGTGAAATGACAAGGTCAAGAGATGCATCTCCCCCAAAAATAGGAGTGGTGTCGATTGAACATTGCATCGACATGACCACTAGTTGAACAGGATGTGAGACAACAAGGTCAAGAGACGCATCACCCCTAAACATAGGAGAGGTGTCGGTCGAATAGTGCATCGACACGACCACTAGTTGAATAGGATGTGAGACAACAAGGTAAAGAGTCACATCACCCCCTAACATAGGAGAGGTGTCGGTTGAAGATTGCATCAACATGACCACTATTTGAATGAGATATGAGACAACAAGATCAATGGATGCATCAACCCCTAAAGGAAGAGGGATGTCAGCCAAATATTGCATTGGCATGACTGCTGTATCAACCAAAGAAGGAATAGAGTGTGGGGAAACCACATGCGAATCATAACCTGAAGGGCCCTTGAGTGAGAACCATGCTTCTGGTATCTCAGTAGTAGCAGGACACAAACGTGTAAGGTGACTTCCTTCGCAAGTCCTACAAAGGAATTTGGCCTTATGTCTGACACATCTAGGCTTCTCAATTGTATGAATGCCCCCAGCATGACTTGCAGTGGCTTGTGAAAAATATCCAACATGACTAGCAGAGGTTGGTGATGTATGCGTAGTGTGACTAGCAGTGACGAGACTTGTGCCCCCGGCATGACTTGCAGCGGCTGGTTGCTAGTCTTCAACATGACTCACAGAGGTCGTCGACCAATCTCCAACATGACTAGCAGAGGTTGGTGATAAAATTCTAGTATGACCTACAATGACTGGACTTGTGGTGGCAGTGGGTTGTGGAATTTGAGACCAAGGTCCAAGGAAACATTGGTTTTGAGAAATTGAAAGCCAGGAAGGATCCTGGTTTACGTGAGATCGGAAGAG
>CBVK0100020979.1:0-34904 GCA_900067695.1 Picea abies
ACCGCTCTTCCGATCTCACGTCTACACTACAACACGCAGATGTCCATATATCTCTTTACTACAACTCGTGGATGTCCACGCCTCCATTCTCTGCAATTCACAGACTACTACAAAACTCTCCCAGTTTCATTGTCATTGTCTCCGTTTCTATCAAACTGTCACTATAAAACCTGTCATATAAACTTGTACCAACAACATGTACAACCTGCACCAAACAACTTGTACCAAAAATATGTAACAATAATCTCATCAACAAAACTAGATCTAATCACCAAGACCAATCACCAAAACAACTATCAACCATATGAAAAATATCACCCGGATGTGCTTCAAACAAAACTACTCATAACAAATCACAACCATGGCCCACACATGCCTCTACCAAGAATGTACCAATCACAAAAAACTGCCAACCTGTACCACGACAAGTGCATCAACCATGCATGAAATACATACTCCAATATAACCAACAAAGGGCCTCTAGCAATACATCATACTATCCATAAACCGAATACCATAAATGCTTACATCAAACCATGTGACAAAACCTCACTTTTATGTAGCTTTAAATATGTACCTCTCATAAGCCAATCATATTCCAAAACGACTAGCAAATGCTTCTCACAATGCACCACAAGACATATCAATATAACCTAGATATGCACCAACAATGTGGCTCAATAGATCTCCCTCAAATCATACTCTACAATAGATATCATGCATCCAAGAGGGAATATACCAAACCTCACAAAGTCATGCCTCAAGCATGCTCCTTAACATCACTAAGCCCCTCCAGCCTACACGTGTCCTCTAGATGAAACCACGGTTCAAATTGTGGCCTGCCTTCGATTCCTTAACCTCCTCACACATTCTGTCCCTGCAATGAGATGGGATCACCGATCTCACGATATTGACGATAACGTCCAAATAAATGCTTCAAATATGCGCTCTTCTTATCTACAGACCAGATCAGTCTGTCTGAATCAACGGTCTAGGTTCTCTTCGCAATTCCAGACTCCAGGAGTTTGAAATCTCAAACTCAGCTCTCTTTCATACTCCAACCTTACGGAACTAACAATCTACGAACACATGTCCCATAAATCAACAACCCTGACTTCACCTGGGTGTTTGACCTTTCAACCTAGATCAACAGTCCGACGTCCCCTTCTCGATTGACAATCGAGATTTCCTTCGAGGCTCCGGACTTTTGATATTTCAAATCTCAAACCTCCTTCTTCCAATGTCTTTTACCCAGAGTCTAAGATCCACTAATGTCTATCCTCCCTGATCCAATGATCGAGGATTACTTCGGGAATTTACCTTGAGTTAACAGATTTGCACCATGTCTCCTTCGAATCCAACGGTCTAGATCTTGTTTTGGGACTTCGAGTCTTCACGCTCCGACGATCTCAATTGTCAAATTGAAAACTCACTTCATCTTTTCCCTGGAATTCAAGATCTGTTGAAATGTGTCTCTTCCCAAATCAACGACTCACAGTTCTTCAACTCTCCTCGCTCCGGGAGTTTCAAGTTTGAAACTTCTGCCTTCCTGTAACACCCTATTTCCCCCAGTCTATAAAAATAACTATACTGGCCAACTATTGTGGCAAACTCAGAAATGTGAATGTGTGATGTGAATGGACCATGTGAAAAAGGTCAATGGATGTGAATAATATTATGAATATATATTGCAGGACTGTTGAGAGGGGATGTGCTGAAAAAGAGACCACGATGGCTGGAGAAAGGTGGCGTTAACTTCCACCAAAACCAATACTGTATTTGGAATTCATTGGGCCGGAGAACCAAGAGCGACTTGCTGGCCCCGAATTAAATGACTCGCTAGGTTGGTAGGTAAATGGCTCCTCATGAGTAATGAGGGATGGGGGTGAACCACCCATCTGTAGAGTCCTCAGACCTGACCACCATGAGGAAAATCATGCCACACACAACCTTGCCGAAAGGAGAAAAGGCAGGAAGAGTGGGTGATCAAGGGGCAGATGCGAGGGGAAGAGAATAAGAAGAGAACTCTGGAAAAATACAAAGGGAGTGATAGCGGAGAAGAAGGAGAGTAACCTTAATTCTCGGTCACTAGAAAATAGAGACTTAGTATCACAACATCATGGTCTCAGCTCGGGGGTGGCTAGTGGTAAATCCGTTGGGAGTCGCTAAACCTATGGTTGGGTGAAAACAAGCACCCCTCTCAGCAGTTGTACTCACACCTGGTGTTGTTTCTGATAAGTGTTTTATATCTTGTATCTTGAAGTTTATATGTTGATATGTATGCTCATAGTCTGTGCAATTTATGAATGGTTTGAATATAAGACTATATGTGTGGTGTTTTGATCAGAAATGGTGGTTGCATGCTTTTATTGGAAGGGCCACATGTGGCTTATGTTTATAGATAGATTTGTATACACACACACACACACACACACATATTGAATTAATTTGGACTTCAAGTTTTCTTTTGGAAAATCTATGCCCTTATTCGTCCCCAGGAATACCCAGAATAGATCTCTCCATAGAGATACCCTTCTTGGAAAGCTAAACAAGAACCTGGAAAAGGATTTGAAGGCGGAAGTCTTAGTAACCCTGTATGAGGAAGAATGATCCTCTTGAAATCCTGAAATGACAACGTAGGGATAAGTATCGATCAACGGATGAGATCCTGTCAAAAGATCAGTGGTCATTCACGATTGTTAGATTAGAGAAAGAAATGAGGGCGTTAAATGCCTTAACCCTTTTCCTTTATCTTCGTGAGCAGCGAAGAAATCGGGACCGTAGATCCCCAAGGTCTGTGGGAGTATCTGGACCGTTGGTTTTTCCACGTCTAGGGAGCAGCGGGAGAGTGCACAGTGTGGGGCATATCTAAAATATCATATCTTAGTTAGAAAACCCGACAGCCGTTGGATCTGTCAGAAGATGCATGAGGGTTAAGCCCTCATGAACAGAGGCGAAATTCCCGAAAGAGGAGTTGATATCGGGGCTTCAGATTTCGGGATTTCGTAAGTCCTGATGACGATAGATCAGGACACTCCATGGTGGAAGTCCTGAAATAGATCTGGATCGTCCGATTAAGGGATGCCATGTGTCGCGAGATCACCCATTTCGGGGATTCAGACATTGAGAAACAAAAGAGGAAAGTGAGCATTTTGACCTCGCACTTGGCGAAGTCCCAAAACAATCTGGACCGTCCATCTGTGGAGGACACATGGTAGAGATTGAGAGTCCGAGAATTTGTGTCACTGGGGGTCGCAAGTCACGAAATTGCGAAACGACGAGGACCATCCATCTAAGGGAGGACACGTGGTAGCAATCCAGGATTTCGGGAGAGTCTCGAAAGGAAGAGTCCATCGGGATTTCAGAAATCGGGAATTCGGGAGTCCCGTTGACAAGAGGTCGGCCTCTCATATTCATAAATCCCGAAAGAAATAGGATGGAGGTCTTATGAGGAATGGTCACCTAGATCAGGGCATAGCCAGGAGGGCTAATGTGACAAAGGCCATTTTGGGAAATCAGAAATTGAGAATTCGGGAGTCCCATTGACAAGAGGTCGGGCTCTCGTATTGATAAGTCCCGAAGGGAATAAGACTGCGGTCTTATGAGAATTGGTCATATGGACCAAGGCATACCCCAGGGGGCTAATTGTTGATCGAAGCCTCTTCGACATTTCAACATTTTAGGGTTTGTAGAGTCGAAATACTTGACTCGCTTATACGGTTGAGTCGCAAAATGCGAAAAGGCACCTAGTTGTTTGGCCTGTGATCATGATCAACGATCACACGGAGGTGGGAAAAAAAGGGAAGAACTAGCCTGTGCTAAGCCCCATAGGATTTCGGGGATTCTGTCCCTCGAGAAAAGGTGGAAAGAAATTATTATGCTGTAGTGGGTGTGTGTGACAAATTGGTATCAGAGCATGGTTACAACACTCGGCCTGCTTGGGCTTATGAACAAGTTGCGCAAAAGATCCGTTTGGAACACTCTTAAAAAGAGTAACCCCCTGTCTTAACCTTCCTAATCAAAAGACGAAGTTAAGAATGAAAAACCCCTACTGTGTGTGTACATGTGAAAATATGAATTATGTATTGGTTATAAATAAATATAAATATTGACTAACAACCAACGTTTTTCCCTTTTGCACACAAGCGGACGATCAACCGTGGGAAATTATCAACGCATAAGTATGGTGACTCACCATGAAGTGGGAAAGGGATCCCACAATAGAGACGAAGAGTCTGACGAAAGGAGGGCAGTAGGGACCCCTCCAGATCTAGCCGAGACTATGAGGAGTCTCATGGTCGAATTACAAAGCTGCAAGGATGACAATGAAAGGATGACGAAAGAACAAGAAAATCAAACATAAATTAATGCAGTTTTGCTGCAGAGTTTATCCGATCTACAAAGACAAATGCAACATGAACCTGAAACTCAGAAACATGGTCATATCAGTGGCCACACTGAGAGGAGCACCTTGAAAAAGGTCCACCCCAGAGGTAAAGGAGAAGTGTCAGATGATTCCTCTGAAAAGGAATCTGGAAATTCAGAAGGCTTTTCTAGCAGCAGAACCAGTTCCTATTCCTGAAGGAAACAAAAGAAGCAAAAGTCTTCCAAAGGTTATAAATTCGAAGAATTCAGAAAATCCAAACCACCCTCCTTCGATGGTGAAATAAAGAAGGGAGAGGAAGCAGAGGCTTGGCTGCTTGGACTAAAGAAGTATTTCAGAAAGGATTCCATTTGGTGGGAAGACCTTAAGAATGTGAAAGGGGTTTGTGAAGAGGACCTGTCTTGGGAATGGTTTAAGAAATACTTCCGAAAGAAGTATCTGTCAGAAAAAATATTTCGACGAAAAAACTAAAGAGTTTTATGAACTCAAACTGGGACAACTCACTATAGAAGAATATGTCAACAAATTCCTCGATTTGTTGAGGTATGTACCCTATATCAAGGTGGAAAAGGCAAAGGTGCAACGCTTCATCAGTGGAATACCTAAGGACTATTAGAATAGAATTGAATTTGATGAGCCAAAGACTCTAGAAGGCACTATTCGAAAGGCAACCTATTGTCATGAACAATTTGGGCATCGAGCAGAACCTCGTGAAGGATGGAAATAGAAGAATAGTTCAAGATTTCAAAAAAAGGGAATTAAATCCCCAGGATTTAAGAACTATAAGAAGAACCCAAGAATGAGCTTTCCAGCCCAGAGTATGGACCAACAGAATTTTCCCTCCTTGAGTGGAAATAAAACTTCTGGACCCATATCAGTGAAGACTGATAACCCAAAGAGAGAACCTTTGAAATGCTGGGGTTGCGGCGAAGAAAATCTATTGAGAGACTGTCCACACCGACAACAGAATAGTCAGAGGATTTATAACATCCAGGAAACTACCACCGTTAATGATGTGGCTAGGAGTGTGCCACAAATTTATGCAGCCTTGGATAATAACCAAGCCAACCACCAAGCTTCAGTAGTGGAAATAGAAGGTATGATTTCCAACCATCTAGTGTCTATTTTAATTGACCCTAGTTCAAATTTGAGTTATATAGCCCTTAAAGCTATTGCTAAGTGTAAACTATAGCCACAAAAACATACCAAGCCATGGTTGGTACAGTTAGCCACTGGCACCAGAAGAAGGGTAGCAGAGGTTATACCAGCCTGCCAATTGATGTTGGGTATATTTCCCACCCAAACAACCGTTAACTTATTACCTCTGGGATCGTATAATCTGTTGATTGGTATGGATTGGCTAGCTGTCCATAAAGCCATATTGGATTGTTACCATAAAACCTTAGAATGTGTAAGTAAAGAAGGGAAAAAGATAACCCTTCAAGGGATCTGAAAACCTGTCTCGGTGAGACAAATATCAGCTCTGCAAATGAGAAAGTATTGTCGAAAGGGATGTCCCCTATATGCAATACAGGTGTTGAAAACAATCGAAGGTGAAAAACCAAGACCTGATAATCACCCTATCCTGAGAGAATACAGAGATGTATTTCCGGAAGAGGTACCGGGTCTACCTCCGAGAAGGGACATAGACTTCTCGATAGAACTTGCACTAGGAGTGGTGCCAGTGTCTAGGACACCCTACTGGATGAGGACACCCGAGTTAGTTGAACTCAAGTTGCAATTAAAAGAAATGATGGATAATGGCTATATTTGACCCAGTGTGTCTCCATGGGGAGCATCAGTCTTGTTTGTGAAAAATAAGGATGATATCCTTAGACTGTGTATAGATTATAGGCAACTCAATAAGGTAACCATAAAGAACAAGTACCCCTTGCCCAGGATCGATGACCTGTTCGATCAATTGGGGGGTGCGTCTATTTTCTCAAAGATTGATTTGAGGTCGGGATACCATCAAGTCTGAATCAAGGGTGAAGGCATCTATAAAATTGCCTTCTGAATGAGGTATGGTCACTATGAGTTTGTGGTGGTGCCATTTGGGTTGACCAATGCCCCTGCCACTTTTATGTGCTTGATGAACAATGTACTCAGCAAATTCTTAGACAAATTTGTGCTTGTTTTTATTGACGATTTATTAATTTACTCCAAGAACAGAAAAGAGCATGAAGAGCATATTAGACTTGTGCTGTAAGTGCTAAGAGAACATCAGTGCGATGCCAAATTCAACAAATGTGAATTCTTCCAGAAGCAAATACATTACTTAGGCCATGTTCTCTCCGAAGAAGGAGTAGCGGTAGACCCTGACAAAATCAGGTCTATCATGGAATGGCCTACCCCAAAGGATGTTTCGGACATTAGATCCTTTATGGGATTAGCAGGATACTATAGGATATTTATAAAAGGATTCTCCAAGATTGGTTGTCTAATCACTGCCCTCTAGAAGAAGGGGAAAAAATTCTTGTGGACACAGAAATGTGAAGAAGATTTCAAACCCTGAAACATCTACTGACCCATGCACCCATGCTGAAGATTGTCGATCCAGGAGATGACTTCCTTGTGTGCACAGATGCCTGTAAGGAAGGGCTTGGAGGATTCCTTATGCAGGAAGGAAGTGTGATCTGCTATGAATCTCAAAAATTGAACGAGCATGAAGTCAACTATGTGACCCATGATCTAGAGCTGGCTGCCATAGTGCATGCCTTGAAAATGTGGAGGCATTACCTCCTGGGAAGAAAATTTGTACTTATGACAGATCACTGTGGATTGCGATACCTATTTGATCAACCAAAGCTCAATGCTAGACAAGATAGGTGGATGGCCCTCCTTAGCGAGTTTGATTTCAAAATCAAACACATTAAAGGAAAGGAAAATAGGGTGGCCGATGCCCTTAGCAGAAGTATGAAAACAATTCACCTGGCAATGGTGAGCACCTGTGAGATAGATGTCAAGGAAAGAATAAAAAATGCACAAGAAACAAATCCCTTCGTCTAGACCGTGACCATGTACCTACAACAAGAAACCGTCGAAGCAAAATATGAAGGCTACCAGATGACCAAAGGAGTTTTGCTCACTTACAGAAGTAGATTTTATATTCCAGATTGTGATGACTTGAAGAGGTTCATACTGGAGGAACTACATAAAAGAGCCTATTCTGGTCATCCAGGATACCAAAAGATGATCACGGACACCAGGAAACAATTCTATTGGCCTGGAATGAAGAAAAACGTAGCTGAGTACTTGGCCAAATGCATAGAGTGCCAACAGGTTAAAGTAGAACACCGACACCCAACAAGATTATTACAACCTCTACCAATCCTAGAATGGAAATGGGAAACCATCTCCATGGATTTCATCACCGGATTACCAACATTGACCAAACAGAACAATGCCATTATGGTAGTGGTGGATAAATTGAGCAAGTCTGCTCATTTCATCCCTGTCAAATCCACTTGCAAAGAAATCGATATCACCCAGGTATTCATGAAGGAGATATTTAGACTGCATGGTATGCCGAAAGAGATCGTGTCTGACAGAGACACGAAATTTACTTCTAACTTTTGGAAATCACTGATGGTTGGCTTGGAGACAAAATTGTTGTTTAGCACCGCCTATCACCCTCAAAACGATGGACAAACAGAAAGAGTGAACCAAGTACTTGAAGAAATGATAAGAATGCATGTAATGCATCAACCCAAGAAGTGGGAAGATTACCTGCCATTGGTAGAATTCGCCTACAACAACGGCCACCAAGCATCCTTAAAGATGAGTCCCTTCGAATTCCTCTATGGTAGACCATGTAACACTCCAGTTAGCTGGAGTAATACCATAAATAGAATTTCTTTTGGACCCGACATGTTGAAAGAAATGGAACAACAGGTGACTCAGATAAAACATAACCTGAAGGTCACTCAGAAATGACAAAAAAGTTATGCCGACCAAAAGAGAACTCCAAGAGAGTTCAAAACGGGAGACCATGTATATCTCAGAGTTAGACCCAGGAAGAGTTCTCTGAAAATGGGAGCTTGTGCCAAGTTGGGACCTTGGTATTGTGGACCCTTTGAGGTTCTAGATAGAGTGGGACCTGTAACCTATAGGCTAGCACTTCCTCCCACAGTCAAAGCACATAATGTTTTCCATGTCTCATTATTGAAGAAATATGTACATGATGCGAACCATATAATTGATTGGTCTGTGATTCAGGTGGAACCAGAGGGAGAATTTCTACCAGAAACTCAATGCATACTGGACAGAAAGGAAACCCTGCTCCAGAATCGAACCATTGCACAGGTCAAGGTGCAGTGGAAACATTTTGTCCCAGATGAGGCTACATGGGAAATGGAGGATGCCATGAAACAAGCATATCCAATTTTGTTTACACCTGTACATGCATGTCAAGTTGATAGATAGAACATCAAGGATGATGTTTCTTTAAGGGGGAGGGAATTGTAACACCCTGTTTCCCCCAGTCTGTAAAAATAACTATATTGGCCAAGTATTGTGGAAAACTCAGAAATGTGAATGTGTGATGTGAATGGACCTTGTGAAAAAGGTCAATGGATGTGAATACTATTATGAATATATATTGCAGGACTGCTGAGAGGGGATGTGATGAAAAAGAGACCACGATGGCTGGAGAAAGGTGGTGGAAGGCACCTGGAAAGGTGGCGTTAACTTCCACCTAACCAATACCGTATTTGGACTTCACTAGATCGGAGAACCAAGAGTGGCTCGCTGGCCCCGAATTAAATGACTTGCTAGGTTGGTAGGTAAATGGCTCCTCATGAGTAATGAGGGATGGGGGTGAACCACCCATCCATAGAGTCCTTAGACCTGACCACCATGAGGAAAATTGTGCCACATGCAACCTCGCTGAAAGGAGAAAAGGCAGGAAGAGTGGGTGATCAAGGGGCAGATGCGAGGGGAAGAGAAAAAGAAAGAGAACCCAGGAAAAATAAAAAGGGAGTAATAGTAGAGAAGAAGGAGAGTAACCTTCATTCTCGGTCACTGGAAAATAGAGACTCAGTCTTGCAGCATCGTGGTCTCAGCTCGGGGGTGGCTAGTGGTAAATCCGTTGGGATTTTCTAAGCCTACGGTTGGGTGGAAATGAGCACCCCTCTCAGCAGTTGTAATCACACCTGGTGTTATTTCTGATAAGTGTTTTATATCTTGTATCTTGAAGTTTATATGTTGATATGTATGGTCATAGTCTGTGCAATTTATGAATGGTTTGAGTATAAGACTATCTGTGTGGTGTTTTGATCAGAAATGGTGGTTGCATGCTTTTATTGGAAGGACCACGTATGGCTTATGTTTATAGATAGATTTGTATATATATATATATATATATATATATACGCATATTGAATTAATTTGGACTTCAAGTCTACTTTTGGAAAATCTATGCCCTTATTCGTCCCCAGGAATAACTAGAATAGATCTCTCCACAGAGATACCCTTCTTGGAAAGATTACCAAAAACCTGGAAAAGGATTTGAAGGCGCAAGTCTTAGTAACCCTGTATGAGGAAGAATGATCCTCTTGAAATCCTGAAATGAAAGCGTAGGGATAAGTATCGATCAACGAACGAGATCCTATCAAAATATCTGTGGTCATTCACGACCGTTAGATTGGAGGAAGAAACGAGGGCATTAAATGCCTTAACCCTTTTCCTTTATCTTCATGAGTAGCGAAGAAATCGAGACCGTAGATCCCCAAGGTCCGTGGGAGTATCTGGACCGTTGGTTTTTCCACGTCCAGGGAGTAGTGGGAGAGTGCATAGCATGGGACAGATCTGAACCGTCAGATATTAGTTAGAAAACCTGACAGCCATTGGATCTGTCAGAACATGCATGAGGGTTAAGTCCTCATGAACAAAGGCGAAAGTCACGAAAGAGCAGTTGATATCGGGGCTTCGGACTTTAGGATTTTGGAAGTCCCGATGAGGAGATTCGGGACACTCCATGGTGGAAGTCCCGAAATAGATCTGGATTGTCCAATTAAGGGAGGCCATGTGTCGCGAGATCACCCATTTCGGGGATTCGAACATCGAGAAACAAAAGAGGAAGGTGAGCATTTTGACCTCGCACTTGGCGAAGTCTCGAAACAATCTGGATCGTTCGATTAAGGGAGGCCACATGTCACGAGATCACCCATTTTGGGGATTCAGATATTGAGAAACAAAAGAGGAAGGTGAGCATTTTGACCTCGCACTTGGCGAAGTCCCAAAACAATCTAGACCGTCCATCCGTGGAGGACACGTGGCAGATATCGAGAGTCCATCGATATTTTGGATACTGGGGATTTGAATTGATAGAGGATTTGTGTCATTGGGGGTCGCAAGTCACGAAATCGTGAAACGATGAGGACCATCCATTTGAGGGAGGACAGGTGGTAAAAATCTAGGATTTCGAGAGAGTCTCGAAAGGAAGAGTCCATCGGGATTTTGCAAATCGGGAATTCAAGAGTCCCATTGACAAGAGGTCGGGCTCTTGTATTAATAAATCCTGAAAGAAATAGGATGGAGGTCTTATGAGGAATGGTCACCTGGATCAGGTTATAGCCAGGAGGGCTAATGTGACAAAGGCCATTTTGGGAAATCGAAAATCGGGAATTCGGGAGTCCCGTTGACAAGAGGTCAGGCTCTCATATTGATAAGTCCCGAAGGGAATAAGACTACGGTCTTATGAGAAGTGGTCATATGGACCAAGGCATACCCCGGGGGGCTAATTGTTGATTGGAGCCTCTTCGACATTTGGACATTTCGGGGTTTGCAGAGTCAAAAGACTCGACTCGTTTATACCGCTGAGTCGCGAAATGCGAAAAGGTGCTTAGTTTTTTGGCCTATGATCATGATCAACGATCACACGGAGGTGGGAAAAAAAGGGAAGAGATAGCTTGTGCTAAGCCCCTTAGGATTTCGAGGATTCTGTCCCTCGAGAAAAGGTGAAAAGAAATTATTATGCCATAGTGGGTGTGTGTGACACTTCCTCCAGATCTTTTGAGTTGCTGACACATACTCTCCTAGATTCAACGGTCCAGATATGCTCCGACTCTCCGTGCTCTGGGAGTTTCAAGTCTCAAACTTGCCTCCTTATGCACTCACAATATCTGACGGCTCATGCTTGCTTGATAAATCCAACGTCTGAGATTACAATTTAGCTTTCTGGGACTCCAGACTTCGGGAATCTCAAGTTTCAACCCCCATAGCTTCTCTCTCCTCTGTACGCGAAGTGATAAGGCTCGTTCACTTCCTTCTGATCTGAAAACTGTTGGTCTCTTTCCACTATGATCCAACGATCATGATCGTTCTTCCTCTTGAGCTTTTGATATCTCTCCACCTCCTTCTGTATCTCTCGACCCATTGACATGTATCCTCCCTGGATCCAACGTTATAGATTATCCTTTCACGAATCACAACTTCCAAGTCACAACTTCCTTCACATCCTTGATACACGAAATGCCTATATTTCATAATATCAAATCAACGGCTTACGTTCCTTTGGATCTAACGGTCCATATCTCGTCGGGATTTCACGTTTCGTGAAATCAAAGACTTTTCACCTCCATTCTCCTGATCCCCGAAATGCCGAATTTCTTCCTTGACAATCAACAGTCTAGATCTCTCCTCGATGGATGGCTAGGATATTTTCATGATTTCGTGTTTCGCGAGTTTCAAGAATTTTCCCTTTGACTTCTTTGAGTCGCAATTCAGCAAAATGCTGATCACTCGCCACGCGTCCCTTCCGATGGATGGCTCTGATGATGTCAGGATTTCACGAATTTGCAAAACCCTCTCTCCTGTACACTAAAAAGAGTTAAAACTCATGCACATTCCTCTGGATTCAACGATTGTTGGTCCACGTGCTCAGATCTGACGGTTGATATCTGATTCTCCTGTGTTTGCTCCTCTTCTTCTCCCTTCGCTCACTGGACATAGATCTAACAGTCCAACTTCTTCTCTACAACCAATCAGACGGTTTCTATTTTTCCTCCTCTTGAGCTTTAGACTTCTCCCAACTTAGAATATTTTTTCAATGTTCGAAAGGTCTTGGCCTTTGAACTTTTCCCTGCAAACCTGACTCCTTTTGGTATCGCTTACGCTTCTGAAAGCATTATCTCTTCTGATCTTATGGACTTAGAACAAGTCCATCACCCATGCACTCCTTGTGTTATTCCTTCTGAGCTTGTTCTCCTTGAAGACTTCGATCTCCCACCCACACCTTGTGTTCTCGGGACTTGGTCAGACTCAGAACTTGAAGGATTTCTTGAACAAGAAATACTTCTCACCCACCTAGCATTCTTCTTCTCGATGCACTCCTTGCAGATATTTTCCTCACAGAGTGTTCAGTAACTCTGTTTCCCCCGAACTCGACACGTATTTGTTCTGTGCACACTTGCACCGGCTCAATGCCTACTTGACAGAGCTCTACAGAGTCTTCAATAACTCTGGTTCTCTCTGAACTCGATAAAGAGTCCTTTCTGTGAACTCCTTGCACTTCTGTTGATGAAAGTTCAACGATATCCCTACCGAGATTTCTCTTGAGGTTAAACCTATTTCAACGCACTTCTTGCATACCGTGTGCACTCCTTGCACTAAGAAACTCAAATACGAGAAACAATTGAAACTCATGCAATATATTCACCAGTTACACATTCAAACATGAAAATGCATAAAAGCATATAAACACATAAACACACGATGTGCAGGAAAAATTGCTTTTCTATTATCTCTGTGTGTCTATACAGATGTTTACAAATACTGGTTTGTAACAAAGTCCCAGTTCTCTCAAGCTCTCTCTCATAACTATTCTACCTCCTAAGGCCTCTCTACCTAGACCTCTCTATATTTCTCTTCCTTCTATCATTCTGCCTTATGAAATCTGATACAAGATCTCATTACAAAAGAGGGGCTCTGCGAGCTCGTCCTCTCTCACCTAACCTCATATATTACATTGAAGTTTCATAAATGTTTACCCAGACCTGACTACGATATGGTCTTGCTACAAGCAACCCCTTTAAGGAAATCCAACCATTACCTGTACAAAGGCATGGCCCGGGATTTACAACCTTACAACACAAAAATTCATATAGGATTATTTCAAATCAAAAAAAAATGGGAGGTTTAATGCCTCTCCCTTTCACCATTGTGCTCTTGTGTGCTGACATGCTGGTGCATTTGTTGAGGTGGAGCAATTCTCCTACATCATAGTCCCCTGCTAGGAAAAACATGAGCTCCTCATCTCCAGTGTTGAAATCCTCCTGGATCCCAAATTCTCTTCTGGAATTGTCCTCTTACTCCTCTCCAACTATGTTGTTGTTGTTGCTGCTTCTTTTTCCTCTTATGTTTCTTCCCTACTACTATGGAAGTCTCTCCTCTGTTCAACTCCTCTTTGTTGATTTCTTCTGCTGACCTCAACATAAGCTTCCTGATCTCTTCTATCACCCTGCCCAACTGCTCCAGTGGCTGGCTCTTCTTATGCAGTCCTCTCTTCTGCACTTTCTTATCATCAGTGGGCGTACCTACTCGATCTCCCATGCTATCTTTATCTCCCCTTATGGCATTGAGTTGCCACTTTACTGCAAACTTTAATTCCACAGTCTCATCATCAAGTTGTTGCTCGGCTTCCTCTTCTAACATCTTGATTTATGTCAACTCTTCTTGTGTTGGTATATCTCCAACTTCTTCTAGCTTCTCCCCAGGCTGGTATGCTCCTCTACCTACTTCCAATTTGATCTGTTGGATGTGTTGGCCTTGCACTATTACCCTCCTCTCTAGGGATTCCAATTCTTCATATCGATAAAAAAAATCCATTTTGTCTGCTTCCTCTTCTGCTGTAGGCTCCAGTACTATAGTCATCTCCTTTTCAACTTCCTGGCTGAAAAGTTTGAGCAAATCTGTTGAATGCTCATCTCCTTCTACTGGGGTAGACATCAATGTCTTCTCCATTTCTTCCTCTTCTCCTTGGAAAAATTCTGATATCTTCTCCTTCATCATGACAGTCATTGCTGGTTGTCCTTTTTATGATGTTTCATCTGCAACACATGCTCTGGCCTCAACTGGAATATCTGGTAGGAATATTTGAATTCCCCCAATGATCAAAATGCTCCTCTGATCCTCCTCCTAGATGGTGAGAGTACTCAACTTCTCATCATATTTATTCACATGGTCTACAAACCCATATGAATCTTCTCCCATCATCACTCTTTGCTAACATGAACTCACTTTTGAGCTCCAGAGACTTTCAGACAGTCTCATCTCTTTCTCCTTGCCCACTTGGAAAATTGGGAATTCTCTACTACCCACCTGACAGTCTATGAGATCAACCAATCCCATATTGTTGCCCACTTGGAAATCTGAACTTACGACATTTCTCCTTTGGTAGTATACGATATCTCCACCTGGTTTATTTCCATTGCCCACCTGGAAACTTGAAAGTCTATTTCCGCCCACCTGACAATTTATGAGATCTTCATCTGATCTCTTCTCCTCCTCGTCACTTAGATTTCTCCCAGTCTTTGGTTCACAAATGTGAATCAGTTCCTCTGTGTCTCTGAGGCTTTCGAAATACCTTAGGCACCTCTTTAACAGTTGTTGCTTTCCTCTGGACAACAATTGCTTGACTGGCCACTTCACCTTCTTCTTCATGGGCCATTCATACACCCAATGCGCTTTTGCATTCTGCTGCATTTTAGATGCAAGCTTCTCCATTCTGGCTCTTATCTCATTGAAATCCAAATCCATCTCTGGATTGTTTTTCTTCTGCTGGTGGCCTTCTCTTCGACCACATCCATGGCCTTCAATATCCATCCTTCTCTTCCACCTTCTAACTTCTCTCCTGGCAAGTCTATGGATTACTCTACATTTGCGAGCATATCCATCTTCTCCCACAACTCACTCGACTGTTTAAATTTCTGCTGCCATGTCCATGCAACAATCTTCTTAGAGAGTATTAACACTCTGCCTTGTTTTCACCTCTTTCTTATCTGTTGTCTGTATGCAAGGCTTGGTCTTTTGATTACCTCCATTGCCTATAGAAATCAATTATGTGCTATGATATCACTTGATGGTGTGTATCAGAGTATGTCCTTTCTCGGCTCTCCGCTATAGAAATGACCAAATCTGTGCTCTGATACCACTTGATGCAGCCCCCCTACTCCCCCGCAGGGCTGCGTGACTTCCTGATCTAAGATCTTTGATTTTCGAGTCTAATGACTCTCTGAAACTACAATGATCTCGTTCTATGATTTAACACAGACCCCCTCAGCTCCTTGTCGCAGGTCTGACAACAACCTGTGACTTTCCCTTTCACCCTGCTGTGAAAACTCTGAGTGTTGAGTGTTAGCTCCTTTTGCTCGATAATCCCCCTCTTGATGTGACCTTGGTGATGACCACATGATTACGGGCATGGTCACAAGAAGTTTGGATTTAAACCACTTTTGGGCCTACAATGCCCCTCCAACCTACACGTGTCCTCCAAATGAAACCATAGTTCAAATTGCGGCCCACCTTCGATTCCTTAACCTCCTCGCAACTTCTATCCCCATAATGACACGAGATCATCGATCTCACGATCTTGACAATAGCGTCCAAATCAATGGTTCAAATATGCACTCTTCTTATCTACGGACCAGATCAATCCCTCTGAATCAACAGTCCAAGTTTTCTTCACAATTCTGGACTCTGAGAGTTTGAAATCTCAAACTCATCTCTCTTTCGTGCTCCAACCTTCCATTACTGATGATCTACGAATACCTGTCCCGTAAATCAACAACCCTACCTAAAAGCATATAAACACATAAACACACGATATGCAGGGAAAAATGCTTTTCTATTATCTCTGTGTGTCTATACAGATGTTTACAAAGACTGGACTGTAACAAAGTCCCAGTTCTCTCAAGATCTCTCTCAGAACTATTCTACATCCCAAGGCCTCTCTACCTAGACCTCTCTATCTTTCTTTGCCTTCTATCATTCCACCTTATGAAATCTGATACATGATCTCATTACAAAAGAGTGGCTCTGTGAGCTCATCCTCTCTCACCTAACCTCATTTATTACATTGAAGTTTCATAAATGTTTACCCATACTTGAATATGATCTGGGCCTACTACTAGAAACCCCTTTAAGGAAATCCAACCACTACCTGTACAAAGGCATGGCTCGACATTTACAGCCATACAAAACAAAAATCCATATAGGATTATTTCAAATAAAAAAAAATGGGAGGCTTAATGCCTCTCCCTTTCTCCATTGCGTGTTTGTGTGCTGGAGTGCTGACGCATTTGCTGAGGTGGAGTGATGATCCTGCATCACTTGCTCTTTTATTTATACTTTCCAAGTTCCTTCCTCTAGAAGTTTCCTTGTAACCTTTTTACCCCTTTCTCCACCTTTTAGGGATAACCACTTTCTTGTTGCAACTAACAATTCCTTAATTAGTCAAATCATAACTTCGTTACCCTTAACTAGCTTCTTGTTGTAGTCAATTTATTATTTAATTAATTTATTTTTCATCCACTTTGACTAGGAATCTTCTTAAAGACTCTCTAGAAGCTTTCTAGAATATTTGACTTCTTGTTGACCTTCTAGGGGCTTCTAGATTACTCTAAAGGGTTCTCCAACTTCACAAATCCATATCTCACTAACCGTGAGGAACTATGTGACGTACCACATATCACTGGAAATGGAATGACATGTACTATCAATCCAAAATAGTCTCACCTACAAAATCATTGGTCTTCATGTCTTAATTACTCAAACAAAATTGGGTTCCTTAACCACACCTTTGGGGTTACTGGACATAGTCAAGGGTTGACATCAATTACAATATCATACTCCAAGGGTTGACATCAATGACCACCAACTATCCAAAGCATTTCTCTATCAATCTAAACCAACTATCCAACAAACCCATAATTATAAATAATCGTTCTCTTGGAAGAAATATAGTCCGAAGCACACCCGATCACAAACTCGGGAAACTCATACACTTGGGGCACCAAAAATTTCACCAAATCAGATTCCCAGGTGTGATAATGGTCAACTAAATCCCTAAATTTTTTTAGTGCTAGCTGATGAATTTCAAACAAATTGAATGAAAAAACTGGGTCGAAGATATCTTTGACTCTGTCTACTAAATCCTCTTCCTCAACAATTAGACGATTTTTGTCCTTGGTCATTTTAGATGACTTCATTCTAAACAATGAAAAGTTGGAGGAGTAAAAGATTTCAAATTACCTATGGAGAAGTTTGATTTGTAATATATTTGGGCTGAAATGATGGATGGTGCTAAAACGTTGGAGTGTGTTATTGGTGTTTAAACCCATTGTAAATTCAACATTAACCAACACAATTTTATCTTTACCCTTTTAAAATGAATCTTGAGTATGTGGTGATTCATGATTGGTGAAAATAATTGAGTTAAAACATCAAATAAAATGTTATTTCATCTTTTTTCATGCATGTTGTAGTAAGTTGAACACACGTCGAGCTAGTGTTGATTGTGTTGGGCCCGGGATATGATTGATTTAATGACGTTAATTAGATCCTTTTTGTCCAAATATGTATATGCGTTTTCCTGTTTTGAAGAGTTTTTGAAGAGCTTTTGTGTCAAATCGCTATGATTCACACCAGGTATACATGATTCATGTTTTGTGATGATTTTGAGTTTAAATCAACATGTTTTTATGATTCCAAGGAACTAATTCACATTTTTTGTGTCACAGGGAAAAATCGCAGCTTGTTTTTGCATCTGACACTCCATCTGGTACTCCATCTGACACTCAGTTCGGTACTCCATCTGACACTCTGTCTGACACTCCATCCTGCACAAAAACCATGGGTGATTTAGCGGTTAGCATATCGGCGGTGAGCGATGGGCAAATAAGGAACATGGTTTTTGCTTGTGCTTGTGGTCTCAGCTACTGAACTTCTGACAACTTGATTTGGGTTGTTATGTTGGGCGATTATTGTCTCGCCTTATTTCTAGAATCCACCGGCAATCAGGGCATCTTAAATACGATTTGTTGTTTTTAGAGAGGGTCGACCCTTCCAGTGGTTGACCTCTCAATGTGTAAAACTTATAAATACCACCTTAGTGGTCAGACAATTGTTAAGTAGAGTATTAGAGAGACAAAGACAATTCAACTCTGTTTTTCTATTTTCATTTTGCTAAAACTGTGTAAAGACTGTGTTTTGGATTTTTAATGTTGAATTTGTGTTTTTGAGCTCGTGGTTCACCTTTGAAGAGTAGCCACGACTTGCTGGGGGGCCCACCAACAGTCTATGTGAATATCCACTTAGTTTTCTTGTGAATTGAATACTGTAGTTGTCATTTTTATTCATTTCGTGTACATAAGTTTTCATTATGCTTCTTTACTGTATAACTTGTTGTTGATAATTTAATTAGTTTAGTTCAATTTTGTAGGTTATTATGGAGGTTATTGTTAATATGCAATGATCTGTTAGTTGATAGGAGATAAGCTTGCAAGATTAGATACTAACCCTGTGTATAATTAGATGATAGCTAGAATTTCTTTTATGCTGAAATAGAGTTTAAAAACATAGTTTTTAGTTTATGATTTCTTTGGTAAGTTTCGGTGGATGGATAGTTGTTAGTTTGCTTATCTAATTATTTTTAAGTTTTGCTCATTTAATTGTTAGTTAGTTTTCTTATTTTCATATGCAGAAATAGTATTTAATTTTTGTTTTATTAGTATTTCCTCTTTCACAATTTGAATTGTTAGAATAGAATTAGTTCAATTTATATTAATGCAATTTCCTTTTTCTAGATTGAGGTTGCAATTTCAATTCAAAGTTGATTCTTGAATTTAGTTTTCAGTTATGAATCTTAGTATGAATTTGCTTAATTAGTATAGAATGCAATTGAATTTACTAGAATAGTGTTTTTTTACTATTGATGATTAATGCATGATTGAATAATCACATGGATAGGCAGGATAGTTGATGTTGCTTCTATAATGGCTAAGTTCTCACTGTATTGTCTAATTCACACTTTTCACTTTTCTATCGAAGTCAATATTGAGTTTATTCCTCTTGAATTATCTTTCATTGTTAAGTTCCATTGTGATATTATAAGACACCGGAGACATAACCATCAACACTACATTTGAGTTTTCTTGCTTTCATAGATTAGAAGATAGTTTCCTTGCTTTCATAGATTAAAAGATAGTTTCCTTGCTTTTGTAGGATAGACAGTATTTTTGCTTTGGTATATTAAGGGATAGTTTTCTTATCATAGATTAAAGATTAGTTGTTAATTACTTTTATTATCATAATGATTTCAATTTAGTAGATTTCCTTTCATAAATTGGAAGTAGTCGTGAAGTTTAATTTAAGAATAGAGTTCACTTGCTTCTTATCTTAATTAGTTGTTTATTGAGTAATCTTAATTAGTTTACTTGCCGTAGAAGTTATCATAGGTTAGTTAGTTGTTTGCTTGCTTGTTTACTTGCTTTAATAGAGTATTTGCTTGCTTGTCTATTTACTGCTTTCATAGGATAGTTGCTTATTGAATTTGAGTAGGTTAAATAAAGTAGGTTGTTGTTGCTATTGCTTATTAGGTAGATAGTTTTCTTTTTATTATTGTCATGATTAAGTTAGTTTTCTTTAAGTAGGGTTTTCATTTGCCTTCTTAGGAGTATCCATCGATCCTTTGCTCAAACGTTACTTAGGGTACATAGTTTAAGTTTCTTAGTAGGGTTTGCTCATTAATAGCTTTTGCTTGAATAGATTAGCCCTTATATAACCACTTTCTTAGTTAGCCTATACTACCTCCATACCTTCTACCTTGGCATATATATTGCTACAACTCTAAGTTTACTTACCCCGGGTTGCCAATTTAATTGAGGGTTTTTAGTGTGTTTTTAGTGCATATAGAACACCAATCATTTTTGGCGTCGTTGCCAGGGAGTTGTCTCAAGGTAGGAAATAGTTAGGAATTAGATCATTTTTAAACCTTAGAATTAGATTGGTGGCGGGGGAACTTTAAGATGAGAGGTAAGAACCTGTACATCTTCTATTGCAGGCTCCCCCAAACCCAATGGTAGTTTTTCTTTTCTTTTTTGTTTGCTTTCATGAACAGACCTAGAGACCCAAAAGGTAGATACATTAAATGTAAATAAGATCTTTCAACCAAGGTTCCTTCCAATGTTTTTGGGGAAGGAACATTCCACTCATAAATTCCGCAGACCGATACCGAAAAACAAGAGCTATCTCAACCTAAAGAGCTAAAGTACTCTCTGAAGAGACTAAGATAGGGAGCACCATAGAACAAAAAATTAAAGCATCAGTAATACTGGAAGAAGAGGCAAGACCACTCGAGCCTTCCGAAGAACCAAACAATAAAACCTTTGCTTTTACACCACCACCAGGAGATCCTAACTTTGAAGATATCATAGACCCTGAACATGTGAATATTTTGTTTGCTAGTTCAGCCAACGTAATTATCTCTCAAATTGACACAAAAACTTTGGCACCAATAATCTCAACCGACTCGAGTAGAGTCCCAGACATCCAAACAGTAGGAAGACCTTTCCATCAGAGGGAAACCTTGTTCTCTTTTTGGAAACCAAACCAGTGCGAATGATCACAACAATGTAAGACATGGGGAGGAAGAAGAGGCTGGAAACCAAACTGAAACTACCTTTGGGTTTCCAATTTTGGACACCACCCCAAATGTCAATATGAAAAATATTCCTCTCTCAACACTGCCCACCTTTTATGGTAAAAGCAGTGAAGATCCTGATACCTTCCTATTTGAATTCAACATCTTGTGTAGGAGCTACAATTACTTACAAGATGCCCATAAACTAAAACTCTTTCCTGCCACCCTCAAGGACTCTAGACTAAGATGGTTCATGGGGTTGGGAGAATCCAGTATTAGGTCCTGGGAAGCCATGAAATATATCTTTCTTAAAAAGTACCAAGACTACTTGAAGACCAAAGAATCTCATAACGATATTTTAAAAATCCAACAATTAGAAGACGAAAAATCTCGAGGACTATATGGAATGGTTTGCATACATCTCCCAGAAGTCAAAATACCATGACCTCCCAGAGGATGCAGTTAGGGCTCTTTTCCTTAAGGGAATTTCAAAAGAATACCTAGATATGCTTAACCTGATGGCATCAGGTGACATATCTCATAAACCATTCTTGAAATATGTGAAATGTGTAAAAATTACTCAAGGAGTAGAGCTAAAACAGGAAAGAATGTTCAGGACCCTTATAACAGAAACTTAAAACTAATTAGTTCAGGTGGTATCACAAGAGCAGAGATAGGGAACCTTTTAGAGAACTTCAAGACATATATCTTAAGCACAATAGGCTCCTAGTTGGACACCCTCAAAATTAAAAAGAAACAGGAGGAGGAAAATGCAGCAATGATCATATATTTCCCAAGATGCAGGAGGAAGCATTCCTCAAGGGAGTGCCCATTAGATAACATTTCAGTTTGTGGTTTCTGCATGAAAGACCATTCAACTGAGAAATGTCCATCATTTCTCAGTTTTTTAGCCATCTATAGGAGTGGGGATCTTGGGGAATCCTCTTATGCACCTAGGAGGCCATGGCAGCCTAGAAACCAACCCAAATACCCAGATCTACAATCTCAAGTTCCACCCTATTATCAATAACAACAACAGTGGAACTCGCCAAGTTGGAAAAAATGGTCTACACAATACCAACATCCTTGGCTTCAAGGATGGATAGGAGGGAATAACCAAGGAAACCCTCAAGATCCACCTGTCCCTATGCCCAACCATCCTTATCCTCATTTTCCACTGAATAGTCTGCAACTTCTGCCAGGTTTTTTTCCACCACCTTTACCTCCTCTTCCACAACAACAACCACAACAATATCAGAATGCAAGCTCCCCAAGACTGACATTATTACTGGCTCAACCAGTGCCCAAACCGAACAATAATAAGCCACCTCAACCTCTTCACAATGTTGAGATGCATGCCTTCCTGACATATGTTATTACTCTTGTTCCCTTACAAGAGATTCAATTAAGATCGAGAAAAGTTCTGGATAGGCAAAGACCTTCAACAGTTATCCAGGAAGAAGAAGAAGAAGAAACCATCAAACAAAACCATCAAACAACCTATGGGTGACACTAGGTGGGAAGATGTTATTATTCCTAAGGACCAAAAACCCAAGCTTCCCCAAAACGAGCCTTCACAAATTACGAAGGCCCCTCCTTATCTAGACAGATTAGTGATTGAGAAACCTACCACCCAACCAGAATTTGACATCTTGAATGAATTGAAGAATATTTGTGTCAAGATTCCCTTACTTCAATCCATTAAGGATATTCCAATCTACAGTAAGTAGTCAAATAATTGTGTATTAAGAATCCAGGTAGGAAGCAGAAGGACCCTCCTATAGTACATTTGATAGGAGAACTTTCTGAATACATATCAGAGCATCCGAAGCTAGCAAAATATGGGAACCCAGGAAACCCCGTAGTGACCATAACCATTAATGAGGTCTCCATTGGAAACACTCTCATAGACCCAGGGGAAACCATCAATGTTATGACCACTACTACCTTGGAGAAATTACAGTTAAAACCTCTTCTTAGACCTACCCCAACCATTTTGGAATTAGTAGATAAAACTAGGGTTATACCTGAAGGAATTTTGGATGATATCATAGTTACTTTAGCCTCATGGGAGTACTCAGTATACTTTCTTGTCATTCACTCAAAAGACCCTACCAAAATCCATCCCATCATTTTGGGAAGACCTTGGTTAGCCACAACCAATGCATTTATT
Organism: Picea abies; assembly: GCA_900067695.1. Classification (NCBI taxonomy): domain Eukaryota; kingdom Viridiplantae; phylum Streptophyta; class Pinopsida; order Pinales; family Pinaceae; genus Picea; species Picea abies. The sequence goes on from CBVK0100020979.1 coordinate 23,197, forward strand.
GGCTGTAGAGAGGGAGAAACGACCATCTCAAATGGACTTTCTATCCAGAATCTCACCATATATCCTCTAGCCCAACCTATCATGGAGAATCTATGGTGGCCTGAATGTCCATACGAGAATGAGGACTGGGAAGAACCCCTATTTCCAAGTGCCCATGCCTGGGTACTTCAGGAGCACACAACAGAAAATGTGCTAAACCAGTTCATTTCTGCTATCACATGTGTTGATTTTCCACAATCGTTTCCCCAATTTGAGTACATGTTTGGGGAAGAATTTCTGGAACAATTGGAACCATCCATTCTGTCTTCGACATATTTTATCTTCGAGATAGATGAGTCTTCCATGTCTTATACTATGCCCTACGAGATTAGTCCAAGGAAAGTTTTACATATAAACTCTGGGCTAGATGCAGACCAAGAAAAATAGTTAGTAAGTATCCTTAAGGAACAAACATGAGCATTCACCCAGGAATACACTGACATGAAGGGTATACACCCTGACACATGCATCCATCACATATATACCCAGGGGGAAGTAACACCTGTTAGGAAACCCTAGATAAGGATGAACCCAACACTCAAAGATATAGTAAAAGTGGAAATCCAAAAGTTATTAAATGTCGGATTTATTTATCCCATCTCTGACAATAAGTGGTTGTCCCTGCTTGTAGTGGTTCCAAAGAAAGTGACCGGGAAATGGAGAATTTGTGTTGATTTCCGAGAAATCAGCAAAGCCACTCTGAAGGATGACTTTCCTCTTCCTTTCATTGACCAAGTTCTAGATACCTTGTATGGAAAGAAGTATTTCTCCTTTTTATATGGGTACAATGAGTACAATCAAATTATCATAGCACACGAGGACTAGGACAAGACCACATTTACTTGTCCTTGGGGAACCTATGCCTATAGGGTCTTACCATTTGGATTGTGTAATGCTCCTGCTACATTTCAACGAGCAGTACTAGGGATATTTGTAAATATTATTCATGATTGTGTGGAGTTCTACATGGATGACTTCACAGTTTATGGAAACACTTACCAGGAAGCCTTAGATAACTTGGAAAAATTTCTTATTAGATGCCAATAAATGAAACTATCTCTAAGTAATGAAAAATGTAAAATGTTGTTAACTGAAGGAGTGGTTCTAGGACATCATGTTTCATCTAAAGAGATAAAATTCGATCCTACAAAGATTGAGGTCATCATTAGACTTCCACCCCCCAAGACTCAGAAAGAGGTGAGAATCTTTCTTGGACATGCCGGATATTACCGAGGGTTTATCAAAAATTTTACAAAGATTGTTGCACCCATTTTTGGATTGCTAGTAAAAGATGTTGATTTTTTTTGGACTGAGCAGTGTCAAACTGCCTTTGAAACCCTGAAAGCTAAGTTGTCTGTGGCACTAGTTCTCAGAAGGCCCAATTGGACTCTCCCATTTCACATATCTACGGATGCCTCTGACACTGCAATAGCACATGTATTGGGGTAGAAAGAAGACTAGAAGTCCTATGCAATTTATTTTGTAAGCAAGAACTTATCCCCCGCCGAGCTAAACTACACAGTTACCGAGAAGCAATTCTTGGTAGTAGTTCATGCTATCAATAAGTTTCATCATTACATTACATGTTACAAATTATTTGTACATACAAATAATTCTGCCATTAGATTTCTCATGAATAAACCCATAACTAATTGTCGAGCGACTAGGTGGCTCCTGCTATTGCAAGAGTTTAACATCACCATTCTTGACCGACCTGGAAAGGAGAATTTGGTAGCCGATTTTATTTCATGAATAAAAAATGAGGATGAAGATATTCCTGTAGATGATAGTTTCCCAGATGAGCACCTTTTTTCCCTCTCTGTGAATACCCCATGGTTTGTAGATATGGAAAACTATTTGGCTACTAGGAAGTTACCGTCTCATTTGTCACCTCATGAAAAACATAAAATTACCATGCAAAGTGCTAATTACTCTTGGGTTGGCCATGAAATTTTTCACACAGGTCCCGATTTGATTATTCGTAGATGTGTCTGAGAGGATGAGGTACCAAAAATACTATGAAGTTATCTTGATGGACCATGTGGTGGCCATTTTTCCGACAAACGTACAACATATAAGGTGTTACATTTAGGTTACTATTGGCCTAGCATCTTCAAAGATTTTTCCAAGTATGTGAGGAGTTTTGATAGTTGCCAAATGATAGGAAGACCTACGTCAGTGGAAGAAATTCCCTTGCGTGCCCAAGTTATGTTAGAACCTTTCAAAAAATGGGCCCTTGACTTTGTAGGACCAATTTCACCCATGTCCCGCAAGAAGAACTATATTTTGATTTGTACAGACTATGTCACTAAGTGGGTAGAGGCAAAATCCCTATTTAGGGCTATAAAAAAATATGTTGTCGAATTCGTTTATGAAGACATCTTTACCTGTTTCGGTGTCCCTCATGAAATTGTCACAGACCAAGGCAATCAATTCTCTTCCAAGCTGATGAGAGAGCTAATAGAGAAATATGGGATTAAACACTGTAAATATTATCCATACCACCCACGAGCTAATGGTCAGGTAGAATCTACAAACAAATTTCTAGAAGCTATTTTGACGAAGACTATTCAATTACATCATCGGGATTGGGCTGATAGGCTTCCAGAGCCTTTGTGGGCATACCCGACCACTTGGAAAAACACCATTGGGCATGCCCCTTATGAGGTAGTGTATGGGAAAAAAGTATTTCTACCAATAGAATTTCAAGTAAGAACCTTCCTTATTGCCACAGAATTGGGATTAAACTTAGATGAGGCTTAGAAACAATGAGCCCTACAATTGAATGTGTTGGATGAGATTAGGTAAGATGCCATCCAACGAACAATGTTAGTCCAAAACCAGAGGAGCAAGTTGCATGACAAGTTTATTAAGAAGAAACACTTCCAACCTGGTGATTGGGCTCTATTGTTTGATTCCTGATTTAAAACCTTCAAAGGCAAACTCAACACCTAGTGGTTGGGTCCTTATGAGGTAGTCACTGTATATGACAATGGAGGTGTGAAAATCAAAACAATTGATGATGGACAAGTCTCCTTTGTAGTAAATGGACACCGACTCAAATTTTATCATAATCCCATTTCCAAAGAAGAATTTCTATAGGTCATGTCAACTGACAAGGGATTGGCCTTAATAGATAGGGAAGTCCCCCCTTGTTCTTGAATATTTTCTGAATTTTCTATTGTACATATGTAAATGGTTTTTGAATTTCGTTAATAAGAAATTCTAGAGATTTCTGTAGGCATTTACTTCACCAGGAGTAGACAGTTTCAAGGAAATATAAAAGAAGGATGTTTCTTCAAAACATCGTTACACTTGAACCTTGTTGTCTTCTAAGCATCAAATGAATATTGACTTGCAGCAATTAGCCATATTTTTGCAAAAATGTTCATCTTCTCTTTTTCTTAAGGAATTTTAAAAAGCAGTTGCTCTTGGAAATCTTCACCACTATATAAGGAAGTGATACCATAACCATCAAGCTTAGAGGTCTCTCGTACAGTTTTCCCAAGAAACCCGAGTAAGTGAGTAAAATATATTTATTAAAGAGTAACAAGGAGGTCTAATTAGCGGATAGTCATGGAAACATCACAATAACTAAAGAATAAAGTGAGTTGAGCCTAGAGATACCTTTTTGTTCTTTCTCAATGGCATCATCCACTACACACTAAAAAACTTGATTATATCATATCTTTAGATAGGCCACATCTACTTAAGTACCCCTTACATTAGAACAATCTCTAAGGATTATAACGCAAAGTCACCCTCTAACATAAATACCATCCTAATTGAAAAAAAAAAGAGAAAGAAAAAGTTGTTTTCGGAGCTATCCCCCCATCTTCTTGCACAAAGAAATCTTATACTAAAATATCAAAAGATGGAGGGCCAATCTCTGAAGGTGTAAGAGGCTAACCCGCCGGGATACTGAACAGGTATGCTGGCAGTGAGTACCAGCCTGTCGTATGACTAGGTAAACCCACCGGAGTACTGAACAGTCTTGCTGGCAACGAGGCATTCTACCTATCGAGGATGGTAATCTGACAAAAAATAAATAATAAATTTAAACTTGTCCTGATGTACGACATTACTTGTAGACAAAGCTGACATGAAGTATGTATGGTTAAGCTAAGGTTAATGAACTCCTTAAACTTGCCATTGGGAACTAACTCTGAGACTATATTGAAACTCTCTTGCATACCTCTTCTTATCTATATATAGGATCTCTTATCCTATAGGTGGGGCCATCTTTTAACCGCCTCGTTAGATCAATCTGTGAAATTTATCTCTACACTTAACAACCTGTAAATCTTCAGATATTGGGAGAATTGACTGGTTTCCTATATTTTTGATTGTGAGGTGTCACAATACTTAGGTGTGGGGGAGGGGTTCATGATTTAACAAATGATCACTGCCTAGAGAAGTAAATCTTTGTAAAAATTCATGTATTTTTTTTCATGATATAGGTTATTACGTCAATAGTCATTTTATTTTTGAAATGGTAATCTCCTGTGTGCTATAAATTGTTGTACATACCCTTAACAGACCACTTTATTGGCTTATTTTCATTACAGGCTGTTCATTATAGGATTGAAATTACGTGTATTATGCGAGTGGATTGAGTAAGCATGGTGGAAAAATCAATAACAACGGAACACTCTGCCTCTGCTCTTAATCACTGTGACTGTCAAAACCATTCCAAGATTGTAGGCTATCCATTACAGGAGGTAAAAATTCATTTAACACAGAGTTTCCATATGAAGTGTCGTATGAGGTGCCGAACGAAGTGCCATATGAATATACACACCAGTAACTGTCCATAATTTCAGGTAATTGGGAATCAATGACATTTAATTGAAATTGTTAAGGGAAATCAAGATCGAGGATGCAAACCATAGACATTTTCATGATCAAATGTCCAAGTCAAAAGACTTGGACATTGATCTAACTTTGCATCATTAAGATTTCCCCCAAAAATGAGCCTTCAAATTCGAATTTTCTCACACATGGAAACTCGTGCGCGCATGTGTGAAACCAATTCCACCCTAGGAGCATTCAAAAACGAGATTGGGTTATCCTATTATTCCAATTCACCTCTACCATTTGCATTTTCCCTTGTTTTAAAACACGCTCAACCTCTGTTTATTTGTTCCTATGTTCAAATTGCGCTCAACCTCTGTTCAAATTATGCCATTCCTTGGCCTGATCAAACCCTCTCTCAGTGAATTTTGTCTATGTTCGTTTCTTCATACCATCACGATGCCCAAACGGTATGAATTGTCTTCCTATGTAGACCTCTTCTCCATCCCTGAGTTTGCACAGTGCAGGGAGGTGTTTTTGCGCGCAGGCTGGGGGCCATTTCTATCCCACGTGAAGGGCCACGATGATGGCATATCAATGCAATTTTCCCTTGTTTTTGATGGGAATACAATGCGCGTGGGGTCTCTCACCTTTGGGGTCTCAGAGGAATCCATAGCTGCAGCCACAAAGCTTCCAAGAGTGGGAGATAGATGGTTTAAAAACCACCAGCTGCAACGCTCAAGCTATAATAGGGTTTTTAAACCAGAATTCTAGAACATCTCTGGAGCTAAAGGATACTCCAAGGAGTGGATAAAAGAGGAGCTGATCAACCCTCTCATAGTCATCACCAGGTTGATCACATGTGACGGTAGATATTCCACCTTTAAAGCCTGTCATTTTAGATTGTTAGCTCACTTCCAGTTCAATAAACCATTGAATTTTCCCTTCTACTTTTTAAAGAGCTTGGAGAATATGTCCTCTCAAGTGAGGAAGAATGTAACCAACCCCCAAAACAACCTCTTTCACCATGGCTTGACCAAACTCCTTGTTTTAGCCAAATTGGAAAAACAGGGGTAAACTTGGGATGCATTCATTTATCAATTTGCAAACCCTCACTTGAAAAACAAGACTAGAAAAAAGACATTTAATCTAATGACTATTTCTCCATCCAAACTCCACTCTCCAAGGACTCCAAACCCTCCTATACAAGCCATTTATTTACCAAAACAAAAATTCAAGAAGCTTGTTGAAACCCCTGCAACCTCATCGGGAAAAAAGACCAAGAAGCCTATTGCTACCCCCGATGCCTTCAATATTTGTTAATCCTACACCCAAAAATATACAAGAAGTAATTCAAAAAGACTTTCCTACAGTTCCCACCAATAGGAGAGGATCTAATCGATTCAATAGAGGACCCTTTCGAAAGAGTACCCGGAGCACAAGAGGAAAACCCTATACAAAACCCCTGACTACTTCAGATCCTATCCAAGTGTCCTTTGATCTCAAGAGTCCTCACAAAATACTTAGGGAAGTGACCGTAGATGAATTGAAGCCGCAAAGAAAGAAAAAATCCGAACCTAATTCTCCTCATCAACCCCCTATTACTCCTACCTCACCGATGCCTACCCCAGATCCTAAGAATGAAAAATACTCTACATATTTCAAAGGATCTAAGCCTTCTTCTGAGATATCTGACCCTGCTCCAACCATTGAGAAGCTACAAAAAGAGAATTTTCAGTTGCTGCAATAGTTGGAAGATAGGAAGACTATGGACACACATATTCACCACGATAATTCACTCCTCCAAGAAAAGGTGAATTCCCTTCAGAGATTGGTTGATGAGATGACCAAATCCAACTGCAACCTCAGGGCACAATTGAAGAAACAGAAGAAGCACAAGACCAAATCTTCACAGCAAGAAGGAGAAGCTTCTAAAACTGATCCTCCTCAACAAGCTTAGTCATGATGGGAAATTTCTTTTTGTTTGCAGTGGGACCTACAAAATCTTAGGTGTGGGGGTAATGTTGGGCCCATGATATGACTAATTTAATGACTTTAATTAGATCCTTTTTGGCCGAATATGTATATGCGTTTTCCTGTTTTGAAGAGTTTTTGAAGAGATTTTGTGTCAAATCGCTATGATTCACACCAGGTATGCATGATTCATGTTTTGTGATGATTTTGAGTTTAAATCAGCATGTTTGTATGATTTCGGGGAACTAATTCGTGTTTTGTGTGTCACAGAACAAAATTGCAGCTTGTTTTTGCATCTGGCACTCCGTCCGATACTCCATTCGACACTTAGTCTGGTATTCCATCCGACACTCCATACTGCACAAAAACCATGGGCGATTTGGCAGTGAGCATATCAGCGACCAACGATGGGTGAATCAGAGACATGGGTTTTTCTTGTGCTCCTGGCCTCCAGCTACTGAACTTCTGACAACTCAATTTGGGTTGTTATGCTGGGAATGGATCGCCTTATTTCTAGAAGCCACTGAAAGTTAGGGCATCTTAAATACGATTTGTTGTTTTTAGAGAGGGTCGACCCTTCCAGTGGTCGACCTCTCAGCTTGTAAAAATTATAAATACCACCTCAGTGGTCAGACAGTTGTTAAGTCGAGTATTAGAGAGACAAAGACAATTCAACTCTATTTTTCTATTTTCATTTTGCTAAAACCATGTAAAGACTGCGTTTTGGATTTTTAATGTTGAATTCATGTTTTTGAGCTTGTGGTTGGCCTTTGAAGAGTAGCCATGACTTGCTAGGGGGCCCACCAACAGTCTCGGTGAATATCCACTTAGTTTGCTTGTGAATTAAATAATGTAGTTGTCATTTTTATTCATTTCCTGTACATGAGTTTTCATTATGCATCTTTACTGTATAACTTGCTGTTTATAATTTAATTAGTTTAGTTCAATTTTGCAGGTTATTATGGAGGTTATTGTTAATATGCAATGATCAATTAGTTGATAGGAGATAATCTTGCAAGCTTAGATACAAACCCTATGTATAATTAGATGATAGCTAGAATTTCTTTTATGCTGAAATAGAATTTAAAAACATAGTTTTTAGTTTATGATTTCTTTGGCAAGTTTCAATGGATGGATAGTTGTTAGTTTGCTTATCTAATTGTTGTTTAGTTTTGATCATTTAATTTTTAGTTAGTTTTCTTATTTTCATATGCCAAAATAGTATTTAATTTCTGTTTTATGAGTATTTCCTCTTTCACAATTTGAATTGTTAAAATAGAATTAGTTCAGTTTATTTTCATGCAATTTCATTTTCTAGATTTAGGTTGCAATTTCAATTCAAAGTTGATTCTTGAATTTAGTTTTCAGTTATGAATCTTAGTATGAATTTTCTTAATTAGTATAGAATGCAATTGAATTTACTAGAATAATGTTTTTTTACTGTTGATGATTAATGCATGATTGAATAATCACATGGATAGGTAGGTAGTTGATGTTGCTTCTATAATGGCTAGGTTCTCACTAGATTGTCTAATTCACACTTTTCACTTTGCAATCGAAGTCAATATCGAGTTTATTCCTCTTGAATTATCGTTCATTGTTAAGTGCCATTGTGATATTATAAGACACCGGAGACATAACCATCAACACTACATTTGAGTTTTCTTACTTTCATAGATTAGAAGATAGTTTCCTTGCTTTTGTAGGATATATAGTCTTTTTGCTTTGGTAGATTAATGATAGTTTGCTTATCATAGATTAAATATTAGTTGTTACTTTTATTATCATGATGCTTTCAATTCAGTAGATTTCCTTTCATAAATTAGAAGTAGCTATGAAGTTTATTTTAAGAATAGAGTTCACTTGCTTCTTAGCTTAATTAGTTGCTTATTGAGTAATATTAATTAGTTTACTTGCTGTAGAAGTTATCATAGGTTAGTTAGTTGTTTGCTTGCGTGTTTACTTGCTTTAATAGAGTAGTTGCTTGCTTGTCTATTTACTGCTTTCATAGGATAGTTGCTTATTGAATTTGAGTAGGTTAATTAAAGTAGTTTGTTGTTGCTATTGCTTATTAGGTAGATAATTTGCTTTTGCTTATTGTCATGATTAAGTTAGTTTGCTTTAAGTAGGGTTTTCATTTTCCTTCTTAGGACTATTGATCGATCCTTTTCTCAAAAGTTACTTAGGGCACATAGTTTAAGTTTCTTAGTAGGGTTTGCTCATTAATAACTTTTGCTTGAATAGATTATCCCTTAGATAGCCACTTCCTTAGTTAGACTATAGTACCTCCAACCCTTCTACCTTGGCATATATATTGCTACAACTCTAAGTTTACTTACCCCGGGTTGACAATTTAATTGAGTGTTTTTAGTGTGTTTTTAGTGCATTTAGAACAACCATCAGATTGTGGGGGGTCCCGATCGGTTATGCTAACCATAATAGGGGGCACAATTCATTTGTGGGTGACACGTCATAAAATATTGAACCATGGTTGAGTTTCACGCCCCCCTACCCTTTGTTAAACATAAAACATGCGGGGGGGAGAGGGGGGCACGAAAGCATGTGGACCGTTCATTAAAAGTGCCAACCGTACGATGAATCCTACGAAGAAGAGATACACTTTTTATTAATATAATTGTATAATATAAAGTTTATATTATATAAAGAAAAAATTATAAAGGATAAATTATGTTAAATTCCTTAAACCTTAAAATTAAACTAATTTCTAAGATTTTATTAAACGTTATTTAAAAGAAAATTGAAAATTAAAACCAAAAACTAAAATAAAACCAAACTACCTATTTAACTCATTAGAAATAAATCAAAATTTTATTTCTAAATTTTGTAAAAATTTAGACTATGATACAACAACACAAAAGCATAAATTTTTTCCATCTACTCTTAAAGATGCAACTTTGTGTTGGTTCATGGGATTAGGAGGTAACACCATTCAAACTTGGGATGGAATACGTAAAACTTTTCTTTCAAAATATCAATATTATTGTACAAATAGACATTTGCATGAAGAAATGTTTAAAATGACATAGAAAGAGGATGAAATCCTTGAAGATTATGTGGAAACATTTCATTATAATGTAAAAAGCGCTAGGCAACATCATTTAGAACTAGAAACTCTTAAGATTATTTTGTTTCGGGGAATAGGGGATGGATGTATAGATCTATTTAATCTCATGGGTAAGGGGATGTTTCTCAACTAACTTATCCAAAAATTTGTGAGTTGTGCAAACACTTTTCTCGAGGGAAAGCCAAATCTGCTAAGGGACCTTGAGACATCATTTCTAGAGTCAATAAATCAACAACCAATGGGGTAAGTAGAGTATAACTTGGTAATTTATTAGATAATTTCAAATTTTATATTCTTAGTATGCTTAGCTCACAACTAGATACATTAAAAAAGAAACAAAGGAAAGAAGAAGAGAATGCAAAATTGTCTATTTTTTGTTCCAAGTGTAGGAAGAAACATTCTTTAAGAGTTTGTCCTTTAAATAATATTGAAGTTTTTGTTATTTATGTAGAAAAACATTCAACGTATAATTTCCCTTCAATACCTAAACTCAAAGAAGTTTACCAAGAAGACAATGAAACTACATAATAACTTTATTTTTTTGCACCAAAGAAACCATGACAACCTTGGGCATCGGGTATAAATCAATATACTACACACCAATTTACTTCATATTATTCTAGCCAACAATATGCCCCCACCCCGCCTCTCAACTTTGGATCCTTATGCCTTGGAAAGAATGGTCACCACAAAAAACTCAAAACCAACCTTGGCAACAAGGATGGTGAGAGCATACCTATGGAAACATGCCCAACTATTTGTATCCTTCATATCAATATCTAGAATATCCTCCACAAATACAATACCCCCTACAAATTAAACAACCATATCCTACCCAAACCTAAAAATCACAAAAGTTACAGTTACCAACTAACCAACCCCATTCAATACCTACTCAACTACATTCTCAACCCATTCCAAGTACAAATAATGGAGTGGCTCAACCCGCTTACAACATTGAGTTGTAAACCTTTCATACCTATCTAATCAACCCCTCTCAATTCACATGATATTCATCTTAGATCAAGAAAGGTAGTTAGTAAATATTCTCCTATTACTATTGAAGAACAAATTGACAAGGAAAATCCTAATCAATCAAACAATAATGATAGTTTTATTCCAAAAAACAAACTTATTTTCCAATAGATTTATTGGATGAATTAGAGAATGTTTGTATCGAAATTCTTTTACTGCAAGCTATCAAAGATATTCCAATTTATGCAAAAACAGTTAGGGAATTATGTTTGAGAAAACTGAGAAGAAAGAAAAAATATCCACAAATTGTTTAGGACATTGGCAAATTAACAGATTTAATGTCAAGAAAATTTCTAATGGAAAAATATGGTGTTCATGGCAACCTTGTTAAAATTCACATCAATAATATTCCAGTTGTAAACACTTTAATTGATTTAGGAGTTGCAATTAATGTAATGACTAAAGGAACCATGGAGGAATTAAAATTATCTAATCTTCGCCACAGACCTAAATTTTTGCAATTAACATATAGATCTACTATAAAACTTGAAGGAGTTTTAGAAGATATTATTGTTTTTTTAGATTCATAAGAATACCCTATAGATTTTATGGTTACACAACCTAATTCTAACTGGGGTGACCATCCATTAATCTTGGGAATACCATGGTTATATATTGTTGATGCATTCATTAGTTTTAGATATAGAGACATGACAATTTCACATGGTGATTAAGTTAAGAAATTTACTCTGTATCCACCTAAATTGTTTTCAACAAAATTGGAAAATAAACAATGATGTGAGATCGGAAGAGCGTCGTGTAGGGAAAGAGTGTAGATCTC
>CBVK0100020980.1:0-34902 GCA_900067695.1 Picea abies
GCTCTTCCGATCTCACGTCTACACTACAACACGCAGATGTCCATATATCTCTTTACTACAACTCGTGGATGTCCACGCCTCCATTCTCTGCAATTCACAGACTACTACAAAACTCTCCCAGTTTCATTGTCATTGTCTCCGTTTCTATCAAACTGTCACTATAAAACCTGTCATATAAACTTGTACCAACAACATGTACAACCTGCACCAAACAACTTGTACCAAAAATATGTAACAATAATCTCATCAACAAAACTAGATCTAATCACCAAGACCAATCACCAAAACAACTATCAACCATATGAAAAATATCACCCGGATGTGCTTCAAACAAAACTACTCATAACAAATCACAACCATGGCCCACACATGCCTCTACCAAGAATGTACCAATCACAAAAAACTGCCAACCTGTACCACGACAAGTGCATCAACCATGCATGAAATACATACTCCAATATAACCAACAAAGGGCCTCTAGCAATACATCATACTATCCATAAACCGAATACCATAAATGCTTACATCAAACCATGTGACAAAACCTCACTTTTATGTAGCTTTAAATATGTACCTCTCATAAGCCAATCATATTCCAAAACGACTAGCAAATGCTTCTCACAATGCACCACAAGACATATCAATATAACCTAGATATGCACCAACAATGTGGCTCAATAGATCTCCCTCAAATCATACTCTACAATAGATATCATGCATCCAAGAGGGAATATACCAAACCTCACAAAGTCATGCCTCAAGCATGCTCCTTAACATCACTAAGCCCCTCCAGCCTACACGTGTCCTCTAGATGAAACCACGGTTCAAATTGTGGCCTGCCTTCGATTCCTTAACCTCCTCACACATTCTGTCCCTGCAATGAGATGGGATCACCGATCTCACGATATTGACGATAACGTCCAAATAAATGCTTCAAATATGCGCTCTTCTTATCTACAGACCAGATCAGTCTGTCTGAATCAACGGTCTAGGTTCTCTTCGCAATTCCAGACTCCAGGAGTTTGAAATCTCAAACTCAGCTCTCTTTCATACTCCAACCTTACGGAACTAACAATCTACGAACACATGTCCCATAAATCAACAACCCTGACTTCACCTGGGTGTTTGACCTTTCAACCTAGATCAACAGTCCGACGTCCCCTTCTCGATTGACAATCGAGATTTCCTTCGAGGCTCCGGACTTTTGATATTTCAAATCTCAAACCTCCTTCTTCCAATGTCTTTTACCCAGAGTCTAAGATCCACTAATGTCTATCCTCCCTGATCCAATGATCGAGGATTACTTCGGGAATTTACCTTGAGTTAACAGATTTGCACCATGTCTCCTTCGAATCCAACGGTCTAGATCTTGTTTTGGGACTTCGAGTCTTCACGCTCCGACGATCTCAATTGTCAAATTGAAAACTCACTTCATCTTTTCCCTGGAATTCAAGATCTGTTGAAATGTGTCTCTTCCCAAATCAACGACTCACAGTTCTTCAACTCTCCTCGCTCCGGGAGTTTCAAGTTTGAAACTTCTGCCTTCCTGTAACACCCTATTTCCCCCAGTCTATAAAAATAACTATACTGGCCAACTATTGTGGCAAACTCAGAAATGTGAATGTGTGATGTGAATGGACCATGTGAAAAAGGTCAATGGATGTGAATAATATTATGAATATATATTGCAGGACTGTTGAGAGGGGATGTGCTGAAAAAGAGACCACGATGGCTGGAGAAAGGTGGCGTTAACTTCCACCAAAACCAATACTGTATTTGGAATTCATTGGGCCGGAGAACCAAGAGCGACTTGCTGGCCCCGAATTAAATGACTCGCTAGGTTGGTAGGTAAATGGCTCCTCATGAGTAATGAGGGATGGGGGTGAACCACCCATCTGTAGAGTCCTCAGACCTGACCACCATGAGGAAAATCATGCCACACACAACCTTGCCGAAAGGAGAAAAGGCAGGAAGAGTGGGTGATCAAGGGGCAGATGCGAGGGGAAGAGAATAAGAAGAGAACTCTGGAAAAATACAAAGGGAGTGATAGCGGAGAAGAAGGAGAGTAACCTTAATTCTCGGTCACTAGAAAATAGAGACTTAGTATCACAACATCATGGTCTCAGCTCGGGGGTGGCTAGTGGTAAATCCGTTGGGAGTCGCTAAACCTATGGTTGGGTGAAAACAAGCACCCCTCTCAGCAGTTGTACTCACACCTGGTGTTGTTTCTGATAAGTGTTTTATATCTTGTATCTTGAAGTTTATATGTTGATATGTATGCTCATAGTCTGTGCAATTTATGAATGGTTTGAATATAAGACTATATGTGTGGTGTTTTGATCAGAAATGGTGGTTGCATGCTTTTATTGGAAGGGCCACATGTGGCTTATGTTTATAGATAGATTTGTATACACACACACACACACACACACATATTGAATTAATTTGGACTTCAAGTTTTCTTTTGGAAAATCTATGCCCTTATTCGTCCCCAGGAATACCCAGAATAGATCTCTCCATAGAGATACCCTTCTTGGAAAGCTAAACAAGAACCTGGAAAAGGATTTGAAGGCGGAAGTCTTAGTAACCCTGTATGAGGAAGAATGATCCTCTTGAAATCCTGAAATGACAACGTAGGGATAAGTATCGATCAACGGATGAGATCCTGTCAAAAGATCAGTGGTCATTCACGATTGTTAGATTAGAGAAAGAAATGAGGGCGTTAAATGCCTTAACCCTTTTCCTTTATCTTCGTGAGCAGCGAAGAAATCGGGACCGTAGATCCCCAAGGTCTGTGGGAGTATCTGGACCGTTGGTTTTTCCACGTCTAGGGAGCAGCGGGAGAGTGCACAGTGTGGGGCATATCTAAAATATCATATCTTAGTTAGAAAACCCGACAGCCGTTGGATCTGTCAGAAGATGCATGAGGGTTAAGCCCTCATGAACAGAGGCGAAATTCCCGAAAGAGGAGTTGATATCGGGGCTTCAGATTTCGGGATTTCGTAAGTCCTGATGACGATAGATCAGGACACTCCATGGTGGAAGTCCTGAAATAGATCTGGATCGTCCGATTAAGGGATGCCATGTGTCGCGAGATCACCCATTTCGGGGATTCAGACATTGAGAAACAAAAGAGGAAAGTGAGCATTTTGACCTCGCACTTGGCGAAGTCCCAAAACAATCTGGACCGTCCATCTGTGGAGGACACATGGTAGAGATTGAGAGTCCGAGAATTTGTGTCACTGGGGGTCGCAAGTCACGAAATTGCGAAACGACGAGGACCATCCATCTAAGGGAGGACACGTGGTAGCAATCCAGGATTTCGGGAGAGTCTCGAAAGGAAGAGTCCATCGGGATTTCAGAAATCGGGAATTCGGGAGTCCCGTTGACAAGAGGTCGGCCTCTCATATTCATAAATCCCGAAAGAAATAGGATGGAGGTCTTATGAGGAATGGTCACCTAGATCAGGGCATAGCCAGGAGGGCTAATGTGACAAAGGCCATTTTGGGAAATCAGAAATTGAGAATTCGGGAGTCCCATTGACAAGAGGTCGGGCTCTCGTATTGATAAGTCCCGAAGGGAATAAGACTGCGGTCTTATGAGAATTGGTCATATGGACCAAGGCATACCCCAGGGGGCTAATTGTTGATCGAAGCCTCTTCGACATTTCAACATTTTAGGGTTTGTAGAGTCGAAATACTTGACTCGCTTATACGGTTGAGTCGCAAAATGCGAAAAGGCACCTAGTTGTTTGGCCTGTGATCATGATCAACGATCACACGGAGGTGGGAAAAAAAGGGAAGAACTAGCCTGTGCTAAGCCCCATAGGATTTCGGGGATTCTGTCCCTCGAGAAAAGGTGGAAAGAAATTATTATGCTGTAGTGGGTGTGTGTGACAAATTGGTATCAGAGCATGGTTACAACACTCGGCCTGCTTGGGCTTATGAACAAGTTGCGCAAAAGATCCGTTTGGAACACTCTTAAAAAGAGTAACCCCCTGTCTTAACCTTCCTAATCAAAAGACGAAGTTAAGAATGAAAAACCCCTACTGTGTGTGTACATGTGAAAATATGAATTATGTATTGGTTATAAATAAATATAAATATTGACTAACAACCAACGTTTTTCCCTTTTGCACACAAGCGGACGATCAACCGTGGGAAATTATCAACGCATAAGTATGGTGACTCACCATGAAGTGGGAAAGGGATCCCACAATAGAGACGAAGAGTCTGACGAAAGGAGGGCAGTAGGGACCCCTCCAGATCTAGCCGAGACTATGAGGAGTCTCATGGTCGAATTACAAAGCTGCAAGGATGACAATGAAAGGATGACGAAAGAACAAGAAAATCAAACATAAATTAATGCAGTTTTGCTGCAGAGTTTATCCGATCTACAAAGACAAATGCAACATGAACCTGAAACTCAGAAACATGGTCATATCAGTGGCCACACTGAGAGGAGCACCTTGAAAAAGGTCCACCCCAGAGGTAAAGGAGAAGTGTCAGATGATTCCTCTGAAAAGGAATCTGGAAATTCAGAAGGCTTTTCTAGCAGCAGAACCAGTTCCTATTCCTGAAGGAAACAAAAGAAGCAAAAGTCTTCCAAAGGTTATAAATTCGAAGAATTCAGAAAATCCAAACCACCCTCCTTCGATGGTGAAATAAAGAAGGGAGAGGAAGCAGAGGCTTGGCTGCTTGGACTAAAGAAGTATTTCAGAAAGGATTCCATTTGGTGGGAAGACCTTAAGAATGTGAAAGGGGTTTGTGAAGAGGACCTGTCTTGGGAATGGTTTAAGAAATACTTCCGAAAGAAGTATCTGTCAGAAAAAATATTTCGACGAAAAAACTAAAGAGTTTTATGAACTCAAACTGGGACAACTCACTATAGAAGAATATGTCAACAAATTCCTCGATTTGTTGAGGTATGTACCCTATATCAAGGTGGAAAAGGCAAAGGTGCAACGCTTCATCAGTGGAATACCTAAGGACTATTAGAATAGAATTGAATTTGATGAGCCAAAGACTCTAGAAGGCACTATTCGAAAGGCAACCTATTGTCATGAACAATTTGGGCATCGAGCAGAACCTCGTGAAGGATGGAAATAGAAGAATAGTTCAAGATTTCAAAAAAAGGGAATTAAATCCCCAGGATTTAAGAACTATAAGAAGAACCCAAGAATGAGCTTTCCAGCCCAGAGTATGGACCAACAGAATTTTCCCTCCTTGAGTGGAAATAAAACTTCTGGACCCATATCAGTGAAGACTGATAACCCAAAGAGAGAACCTTTGAAATGCTGGGGTTGCGGCGAAGAAAATCTATTGAGAGACTGTCCACACCGACAACAGAATAGTCAGAGGATTTATAACATCCAGGAAACTACCACCGTTAATGATGTGGCTAGGAGTGTGCCACAAATTTATGCAGCCTTGGATAATAACCAAGCCAACCACCAAGCTTCAGTAGTGGAAATAGAAGGTATGATTTCCAACCATCTAGTGTCTATTTTAATTGACCCTAGTTCAAATTTGAGTTATATAGCCCTTAAAGCTATTGCTAAGTGTAAACTATAGCCACAAAAACATACCAAGCCATGGTTGGTACAGTTAGCCACTGGCACCAGAAGAAGGGTAGCAGAGGTTATACCAGCCTGCCAATTGATGTTGGGTATATTTCCCACCCAAACAACCGTTAACTTATTACCTCTGGGATCGTATAATCTGTTGATTGGTATGGATTGGCTAGCTGTCCATAAAGCCATATTGGATTGTTACCATAAAACCTTAGAATGTGTAAGTAAAGAAGGGAAAAAGATAACCCTTCAAGGGATCTGAAAACCTGTCTCGGTGAGACAAATATCAGCTCTGCAAATGAGAAAGTATTGTCGAAAGGGATGTCCCCTATATGCAATACAGGTGTTGAAAACAATCGAAGGTGAAAAACCAAGACCTGATAATCACCCTATCCTGAGAGAATACAGAGATGTATTTCCGGAAGAGGTACCGGGTCTACCTCCGAGAAGGGACATAGACTTCTCGATAGAACTTGCACTAGGAGTGGTGCCAGTGTCTAGGACACCCTACTGGATGAGGACACCCGAGTTAGTTGAACTCAAGTTGCAATTAAAAGAAATGATGGATAATGGCTATATTTGACCCAGTGTGTCTCCATGGGGAGCATCAGTCTTGTTTGTGAAAAATAAGGATGATATCCTTAGACTGTGTATAGATTATAGGCAACTCAATAAGGTAACCATAAAGAACAAGTACCCCTTGCCCAGGATCGATGACCTGTTCGATCAATTGGGGGGTGCGTCTATTTTCTCAAAGATTGATTTGAGGTCGGGATACCATCAAGTCTGAATCAAGGGTGAAGGCATCTATAAAATTGCCTTCTGAATGAGGTATGGTCACTATGAGTTTGTGGTGGTGCCATTTGGGTTGACCAATGCCCCTGCCACTTTTATGTGCTTGATGAACAATGTACTCAGCAAATTCTTAGACAAATTTGTGCTTGTTTTTATTGACGATTTATTAATTTACTCCAAGAACAGAAAAGAGCATGAAGAGCATATTAGACTTGTGCTGTAAGTGCTAAGAGAACATCAGTGCGATGCCAAATTCAACAAATGTGAATTCTTCCAGAAGCAAATACATTACTTAGGCCATGTTCTCTCCGAAGAAGGAGTAGCGGTAGACCCTGACAAAATCAGGTCTATCATGGAATGGCCTACCCCAAAGGATGTTTCGGACATTAGATCCTTTATGGGATTAGCAGGATACTATAGGATATTTATAAAAGGATTCTCCAAGATTGGTTGTCTAATCACTGCCCTCTAGAAGAAGGGGAAAAAATTCTTGTGGACACAGAAATGTGAAGAAGATTTCAAACCCTGAAACATCTACTGACCCATGCACCCATGCTGAAGATTGTCGATCCAGGAGATGACTTCCTTGTGTGCACAGATGCCTGTAAGGAAGGGCTTGGAGGATTCCTTATGCAGGAAGGAAGTGTGATCTGCTATGAATCTCAAAAATTGAACGAGCATGAAGTCAACTATGTGACCCATGATCTAGAGCTGGCTGCCATAGTGCATGCCTTGAAAATGTGGAGGCATTACCTCCTGGGAAGAAAATTTGTACTTATGACAGATCACTGTGGATTGCGATACCTATTTGATCAACCAAAGCTCAATGCTAGACAAGATAGGTGGATGGCCCTCCTTAGCGAGTTTGATTTCAAAATCAAACACATTAAAGGAAAGGAAAATAGGGTGGCCGATGCCCTTAGCAGAAGTATGAAAACAATTCACCTGGCAATGGTGAGCACCTGTGAGATAGATGTCAAGGAAAGAATAAAAAATGCACAAGAAACAAATCCCTTCGTCTAGACCGTGACCATGTACCTACAACAAGAAACCGTCGAAGCAAAATATGAAGGCTACCAGATGACCAAAGGAGTTTTGCTCACTTACAGAAGTAGATTTTATATTCCAGATTGTGATGACTTGAAGAGGTTCATACTGGAGGAACTACATAAAAGAGCCTATTCTGGTCATCCAGGATACCAAAAGATGATCACGGACACCAGGAAACAATTCTATTGGCCTGGAATGAAGAAAAACGTAGCTGAGTACTTGGCCAAATGCATAGAGTGCCAACAGGTTAAAGTAGAACACCGACACCCAACAAGATTATTACAACCTCTACCAATCCTAGAATGGAAATGGGAAACCATCTCCATGGATTTCATCACCGGATTACCAACATTGACCAAACAGAACAATGCCATTATGGTAGTGGTGGATAAATTGAGCAAGTCTGCTCATTTCATCCCTGTCAAATCCACTTGCAAAGAAATCGATATCACCCAGGTATTCATGAAGGAGATATTTAGACTGCATGGTATGCCGAAAGAGATCGTGTCTGACAGAGACACGAAATTTACTTCTAACTTTTGGAAATCACTGATGGTTGGCTTGGAGACAAAATTGTTGTTTAGCACCGCCTATCACCCTCAAAACGATGGACAAACAGAAAGAGTGAACCAAGTACTTGAAGAAATGATAAGAATGCATGTAATGCATCAACCCAAGAAGTGGGAAGATTACCTGCCATTGGTAGAATTCGCCTACAACAACGGCCACCAAGCATCCTTAAAGATGAGTCCCTTCGAATTCCTCTATGGTAGACCATGTAACACTCCAGTTAGCTGGAGTAATACCATAAATAGAATTTCTTTTGGACCCGACATGTTGAAAGAAATGGAACAACAGGTGACTCAGATAAAACATAACCTGAAGGTCACTCAGAAATGACAAAAAAGTTATGCCGACCAAAAGAGAACTCCAAGAGAGTTCAAAACGGGAGACCATGTATATCTCAGAGTTAGACCCAGGAAGAGTTCTCTGAAAATGGGAGCTTGTGCCAAGTTGGGACCTTGGTATTGTGGACCCTTTGAGGTTCTAGATAGAGTGGGACCTGTAACCTATAGGCTAGCACTTCCTCCCACAGTCAAAGCACATAATGTTTTCCATGTCTCATTATTGAAGAAATATGTACATGATGCGAACCATATAATTGATTGGTCTGTGATTCAGGTGGAACCAGAGGGAGAATTTCTACCAGAAACTCAATGCATACTGGACAGAAAGGAAACCCTGCTCCAGAATCGAACCATTGCACAGGTCAAGGTGCAGTGGAAACATTTTGTCCCAGATGAGGCTACATGGGAAATGGAGGATGCCATGAAACAAGCATATCCAATTTTGTTTACACCTGTACATGCATGTCAAGTTGATAGATAGAACATCAAGGATGATGTTTCTTTAAGGGGGAGGGAATTGTAACACCCTGTTTCCCCCAGTCTGTAAAAATAACTATATTGGCCAAGTATTGTGGAAAACTCAGAAATGTGAATGTGTGATGTGAATGGACCTTGTGAAAAAGGTCAATGGATGTGAATACTATTATGAATATATATTGCAGGACTGCTGAGAGGGGATGTGATGAAAAAGAGACCACGATGGCTGGAGAAAGGTGGTGGAAGGCACCTGGAAAGGTGGCGTTAACTTCCACCTAACCAATACCGTATTTGGACTTCACTAGATCGGAGAACCAAGAGTGGCTCGCTGGCCCCGAATTAAATGACTTGCTAGGTTGGTAGGTAAATGGCTCCTCATGAGTAATGAGGGATGGGGGTGAACCACCCATCCATAGAGTCCTTAGACCTGACCACCATGAGGAAAATTGTGCCACATGCAACCTCGCTGAAAGGAGAAAAGGCAGGAAGAGTGGGTGATCAAGGGGCAGATGCGAGGGGAAGAGAAAAAGAAAGAGAACCCAGGAAAAATAAAAAGGGAGTAATAGTAGAGAAGAAGGAGAGTAACCTTCATTCTCGGTCACTGGAAAATAGAGACTCAGTCTTGCAGCATCGTGGTCTCAGCTCGGGGGTGGCTAGTGGTAAATCCGTTGGGATTTTCTAAGCCTACGGTTGGGTGGAAATGAGCACCCCTCTCAGCAGTTGTAATCACACCTGGTGTTATTTCTGATAAGTGTTTTATATCTTGTATCTTGAAGTTTATATGTTGATATGTATGGTCATAGTCTGTGCAATTTATGAATGGTTTGAGTATAAGACTATCTGTGTGGTGTTTTGATCAGAAATGGTGGTTGCATGCTTTTATTGGAAGGACCACGTATGGCTTATGTTTATAGATAGATTTGTATATATATATATATATATATATATATATACGCATATTGAATTAATTTGGACTTCAAGTCTACTTTTGGAAAATCTATGCCCTTATTCGTCCCCAGGAATAACTAGAATAGATCTCTCCACAGAGATACCCTTCTTGGAAAGATTACCAAAAACCTGGAAAAGGATTTGAAGGCGCAAGTCTTAGTAACCCTGTATGAGGAAGAATGATCCTCTTGAAATCCTGAAATGAAAGCGTAGGGATAAGTATCGATCAACGAACGAGATCCTATCAAAATATCTGTGGTCATTCACGACCGTTAGATTGGAGGAAGAAACGAGGGCATTAAATGCCTTAACCCTTTTCCTTTATCTTCATGAGTAGCGAAGAAATCGAGACCGTAGATCCCCAAGGTCCGTGGGAGTATCTGGACCGTTGGTTTTTCCACGTCCAGGGAGTAGTGGGAGAGTGCATAGCATGGGACAGATCTGAACCGTCAGATATTAGTTAGAAAACCTGACAGCCATTGGATCTGTCAGAACATGCATGAGGGTTAAGTCCTCATGAACAAAGGCGAAAGTCACGAAAGAGCAGTTGATATCGGGGCTTCGGACTTTAGGATTTTGGAAGTCCCGATGAGGAGATTCGGGACACTCCATGGTGGAAGTCCCGAAATAGATCTGGATTGTCCAATTAAGGGAGGCCATGTGTCGCGAGATCACCCATTTCGGGGATTCGAACATCGAGAAACAAAAGAGGAAGGTGAGCATTTTGACCTCGCACTTGGCGAAGTCTCGAAACAATCTGGATCGTTCGATTAAGGGAGGCCACATGTCACGAGATCACCCATTTTGGGGATTCAGATATTGAGAAACAAAAGAGGAAGGTGAGCATTTTGACCTCGCACTTGGCGAAGTCCCAAAACAATCTAGACCGTCCATCCGTGGAGGACACGTGGCAGATATCGAGAGTCCATCGATATTTTGGATACTGGGGATTTGAATTGATAGAGGATTTGTGTCATTGGGGGTCGCAAGTCACGAAATCGTGAAACGATGAGGACCATCCATTTGAGGGAGGACAGGTGGTAAAAATCTAGGATTTCGAGAGAGTCTCGAAAGGAAGAGTCCATCGGGATTTTGCAAATCGGGAATTCAAGAGTCCCATTGACAAGAGGTCGGGCTCTTGTATTAATAAATCCTGAAAGAAATAGGATGGAGGTCTTATGAGGAATGGTCACCTGGATCAGGTTATAGCCAGGAGGGCTAATGTGACAAAGGCCATTTTGGGAAATCGAAAATCGGGAATTCGGGAGTCCCGTTGACAAGAGGTCAGGCTCTCATATTGATAAGTCCCGAAGGGAATAAGACTACGGTCTTATGAGAAGTGGTCATATGGACCAAGGCATACCCCGGGGGGCTAATTGTTGATTGGAGCCTCTTCGACATTTGGACATTTCGGGGTTTGCAGAGTCAAAAGACTCGACTCGTTTATACCGCTGAGTCGCGAAATGCGAAAAGGTGCTTAGTTTTTTGGCCTATGATCATGATCAACGATCACACGGAGGTGGGAAAAAAAGGGAAGAGATAGCTTGTGCTAAGCCCCTTAGGATTTCGAGGATTCTGTCCCTCGAGAAAAGGTGAAAAGAAATTATTATGCCATAGTGGGTGTGTGTGACACTTCCTCCAGATCTTTTGAGTTGCTGACACATACTCTCCTAGATTCAACGGTCCAGATATGCTCCGACTCTCCGTGCTCTGGGAGTTTCAAGTCTCAAACTTGCCTCCTTATGCACTCACAATATCTGACGGCTCATGCTTGCTTGATAAATCCAACGTCTGAGATTACAATTTAGCTTTCTGGGACTCCAGACTTCGGGAATCTCAAGTTTCAACCCCCATAGCTTCTCTCTCCTCTGTACGCGAAGTGATAAGGCTCGTTCACTTCCTTCTGATCTGAAAACTGTTGGTCTCTTTCCACTATGATCCAACGATCATGATCGTTCTTCCTCTTGAGCTTTTGATATCTCTCCACCTCCTTCTGTATCTCTCGACCCATTGACATGTATCCTCCCTGGATCCAACGTTATAGATTATCCTTTCACGAATCACAACTTCCAAGTCACAACTTCCTTCACATCCTTGATACACGAAATGCCTATATTTCATAATATCAAATCAACGGCTTACGTTCCTTTGGATCTAACGGTCCATATCTCGTCGGGATTTCACGTTTCGTGAAATCAAAGACTTTTCACCTCCATTCTCCTGATCCCCGAAATGCCGAATTTCTTCCTTGACAATCAACAGTCTAGATCTCTCCTCGATGGATGGCTAGGATATTTTCATGATTTCGTGTTTCGCGAGTTTCAAGAATTTTCCCTTTGACTTCTTTGAGTCGCAATTCAGCAAAATGCTGATCACTCGCCACGCGTCCCTTCCGATGGATGGCTCTGATGATGTCAGGATTTCACGAATTTGCAAAACCCTCTCTCCTGTACACTAAAAAGAGTTAAAACTCATGCACATTCCTCTGGATTCAACGATTGTTGGTCCACGTGCTCAGATCTGACGGTTGATATCTGATTCTCCTGTGTTTGCTCCTCTTCTTCTCCCTTCGCTCACTGGACATAGATCTAACAGTCCAACTTCTTCTCTACAACCAATCAGACGGTTTCTATTTTTCCTCCTCTTGAGCTTTAGACTTCTCCCAACTTAGAATATTTTTTCAATGTTCGAAAGGTCTTGGCCTTTGAACTTTTCCCTGCAAACCTGACTCCTTTTGGTATCGCTTACGCTTCTGAAAGCATTATCTCTTCTGATCTTATGGACTTAGAACAAGTCCATCACCCATGCACTCCTTGTGTTATTCCTTCTGAGCTTGTTCTCCTTGAAGACTTCGATCTCCCACCCACACCTTGTGTTCTCGGGACTTGGTCAGACTCAGAACTTGAAGGATTTCTTGAACAAGAAATACTTCTCACCCACCTAGCATTCTTCTTCTCGATGCACTCCTTGCAGATATTTTCCTCACAGAGTGTTCAGTAACTCTGTTTCCCCCGAACTCGACACGTATTTGTTCTGTGCACACTTGCACCGGCTCAATGCCTACTTGACAGAGCTCTACAGAGTCTTCAATAACTCTGGTTCTCTCTGAACTCGATAAAGAGTCCTTTCTGTGAACTCCTTGCACTTCTGTTGATGAAAGTTCAACGATATCCCTACCGAGATTTCTCTTGAGGTTAAACCTATTTCAACGCACTTCTTGCATACCGTGTGCACTCCTTGCACTAAGAAACTCAAATACGAGAAACAATTGAAACTCATGCAATATATTCACCAGTTACACATTCAAACATGAAAATGCATAAAAGCATATAAACACATAAACACACGATGTGCAGGAAAAATTGCTTTTCTATTATCTCTGTGTGTCTATACAGATGTTTACAAATACTGGTTTGTAACAAAGTCCCAGTTCTCTCAAGCTCTCTCTCATAACTATTCTACCTCCTAAGGCCTCTCTACCTAGACCTCTCTATATTTCTCTTCCTTCTATCATTCTGCCTTATGAAATCTGATACAAGATCTCATTACAAAAGAGGGGCTCTGCGAGCTCGTCCTCTCTCACCTAACCTCATATATTACATTGAAGTTTCATAAATGTTTACCCAGACCTGACTACGATATGGTCTTGCTACAAGCAACCCCTTTAAGGAAATCCAACCATTACCTGTACAAAGGCATGGCCCGGGATTTACAACCTTACAACACAAAAATTCATATAGGATTATTTCAAATCAAAAAAAAATGGGAGGTTTAATGCCTCTCCCTTTCACCATTGTGCTCTTGTGTGCTGACATGCTGGTGCATTTGTTGAGGTGGAGCAATTCTCCTACATCATAGTCCCCTGCTAGGAAAAACATGAGCTCCTCATCTCCAGTGTTGAAATCCTCCTGGATCCCAAATTCTCTTCTGGAATTGTCCTCTTACTCCTCTCCAACTATGTTGTTGTTGTTGCTGCTTCTTTTTCCTCTTATGTTTCTTCCCTACTACTATGGAAGTCTCTCCTCTGTTCAACTCCTCTTTGTTGATTTCTTCTGCTGACCTCAACATAAGCTTCCTGATCTCTTCTATCACCCTGCCCAACTGCTCCAGTGGCTGGCTCTTCTTATGCAGTCCTCTCTTCTGCACTTTCTTATCATCAGTGGGCGTACCTACTCGATCTCCCATGCTATCTTTATCTCCCCTTATGGCATTGAGTTGCCACTTTACTGCAAACTTTAATTCCACAGTCTCATCATCAAGTTGTTGCTCGGCTTCCTCTTCTAACATCTTGATTTATGTCAACTCTTCTTGTGTTGGTATATCTCCAACTTCTTCTAGCTTCTCCCCAGGCTGGTATGCTCCTCTACCTACTTCCAATTTGATCTGTTGGATGTGTTGGCCTTGCACTATTACCCTCCTCTCTAGGGATTCCAATTCTTCATATCGATAAAAAAAATCCATTTTGTCTGCTTCCTCTTCTGCTGTAGGCTCCAGTACTATAGTCATCTCCTTTTCAACTTCCTGGCTGAAAAGTTTGAGCAAATCTGTTGAATGCTCATCTCCTTCTACTGGGGTAGACATCAATGTCTTCTCCATTTCTTCCTCTTCTCCTTGGAAAAATTCTGATATCTTCTCCTTCATCATGACAGTCATTGCTGGTTGTCCTTTTTATGATGTTTCATCTGCAACACATGCTCTGGCCTCAACTGGAATATCTGGTAGGAATATTTGAATTCCCCCAATGATCAAAATGCTCCTCTGATCCTCCTCCTAGATGGTGAGAGTACTCAACTTCTCATCATATTTATTCACATGGTCTACAAACCCATATGAATCTTCTCCCATCATCACTCTTTGCTAACATGAACTCACTTTTGAGCTCCAGAGACTTTCAGACAGTCTCATCTCTTTCTCCTTGCCCACTTGGAAAATTGGGAATTCTCTACTACCCACCTGACAGTCTATGAGATCAACCAATCCCATATTGTTGCCCACTTGGAAATCTGAACTTACGACATTTCTCCTTTGGTAGTATACGATATCTCCACCTGGTTTATTTCCATTGCCCACCTGGAAACTTGAAAGTCTATTTCCGCCCACCTGACAATTTATGAGATCTTCATCTGATCTCTTCTCCTCCTCGTCACTTAGATTTCTCCCAGTCTTTGGTTCACAAATGTGAATCAGTTCCTCTGTGTCTCTGAGGCTTTCGAAATACCTTAGGCACCTCTTTAACAGTTGTTGCTTTCCTCTGGACAACAATTGCTTGACTGGCCACTTCACCTTCTTCTTCATGGGCCATTCATACACCCAATGCGCTTTTGCATTCTGCTGCATTTTAGATGCAAGCTTCTCCATTCTGGCTCTTATCTCATTGAAATCCAAATCCATCTCTGGATTGTTTTTCTTCTGCTGGTGGCCTTCTCTTCGACCACATCCATGGCCTTCAATATCCATCCTTCTCTTCCACCTTCTAACTTCTCTCCTGGCAAGTCTATGGATTACTCTACATTTGCGAGCATATCCATCTTCTCCCACAACTCACTCGACTGTTTAAATTTCTGCTGCCATGTCCATGCAACAATCTTCTTAGAGAGTATTAACACTCTGCCTTGTTTTCACCTCTTTCTTATCTGTTGTCTGTATGCAAGGCTTGGTCTTTTGATTACCTCCATTGCCTATAGAAATCAATTATGTGCTATGATATCACTTGATGGTGTGTATCAGAGTATGTCCTTTCTCGGCTCTCCGCTATAGAAATGACCAAATCTGTGCTCTGATACCACTTGATGCAGCCCCCCTACTCCCCCGCAGGGCTGCGTGACTTCCTGATCTAAGATCTTTGATTTTCGAGTCTAATGACTCTCTGAAACTACAATGATCTCGTTCTATGATTTAACACAGACCCCCTCAGCTCCTTGTCGCAGGTCTGACAACAACCTGTGACTTTCCCTTTCACCCTGCTGTGAAAACTCTGAGTGTTGAGTGTTAGCTCCTTTTGCTCGATAATCCCCCTCTTGATGTGACCTTGGTGATGACCACATGATTACGGGCATGGTCACAAGAAGTTTGGATTTAAACCACTTTTGGGCCTACAATGCCCCTCCAACCTACACGTGTCCTCCAAATGAAACCATAGTTCAAATTGCGGCCCACCTTCGATTCCTTAACCTCCTCGCAACTTCTATCCCCATAATGACACGAGATCATCGATCTCACGATCTTGACAATAGCGTCCAAATCAATGGTTCAAATATGCACTCTTCTTATCTACGGACCAGATCAATCCCTCTGAATCAACAGTCCAAGTTTTCTTCACAATTCTGGACTCTGAGAGTTTGAAATCTCAAACTCATCTCTCTTTCGTGCTCCAACCTTCCATTACTGATGATCTACGAATACCTGTCCCGTAAATCAACAACCCTACCTAAAAGCATATAAACACATAAACACACGATATGCAGGGAAAAATGCTTTTCTATTATCTCTGTGTGTCTATACAGATGTTTACAAAGACTGGACTGTAACAAAGTCCCAGTTCTCTCAAGATCTCTCTCAGAACTATTCTACATCCCAAGGCCTCTCTACCTAGACCTCTCTATCTTTCTTTGCCTTCTATCATTCCACCTTATGAAATCTGATACATGATCTCATTACAAAAGAGTGGCTCTGTGAGCTCATCCTCTCTCACCTAACCTCATTTATTACATTGAAGTTTCATAAATGTTTACCCATACTTGAATATGATCTGGGCCTACTACTAGAAACCCCTTTAAGGAAATCCAACCACTACCTGTACAAAGGCATGGCTCGACATTTACAGCCATACAAAACAAAAATCCATATAGGATTATTTCAAATAAAAAAAAATGGGAGGCTTAATGCCTCTCCCTTTCTCCATTGCGTGTTTGTGTGCTGGAGTGCTGACGCATTTGCTGAGGTGGAGTGATGATCCTGCATCACTTGCTCTTTTATTTATACTTTCCAAGTTCCTTCCTCTAGAAGTTTCCTTGTAACCTTTTTACCCCTTTCTCCACCTTTTAGGGATAACCACTTTCTTGTTGCAACTAACAATTCCTTAATTAGTCAAATCATAACTTCGTTACCCTTAACTAGCTTCTTGTTGTAGTCAATTTATTATTTAATTAATTTATTTTTCATCCACTTTGACTAGGAATCTTCTTAAAGACTCTCTAGAAGCTTTCTAGAATATTTGACTTCTTGTTGACCTTCTAGGGGCTTCTAGATTACTCTAAAGGGTTCTCCAACTTCACAAATCCATATCTCACTAACCGTGAGGAACTATGTGACGTACCACATATCACTGGAAATGGAATGACATGTACTATCAATCCAAAATAGTCTCACCTACAAAATCATTGGTCTTCATGTCTTAATTACTCAAACAAAATTGGGTTCCTTAACCACACCTTTGGGGTTACTGGACATAGTCAAGGGTTGACATCAATTACAATATCATACTCCAAGGGTTGACATCAATGACCACCAACTATCCAAAGCATTTCTCTATCAATCTAAACCAACTATCCAACAAACCCATAATTATAAATAATCGTTCTCTTGGAAGAAATATAGTCCGAAGCACACCCGATCACAAACTCGGGAAACTCATACACTTGGGGCACCAAAAATTTCACCAAATCAGATTCCCAGGTGTGATAATGGTCAACTAAATCCCTAAATTTTTTTAGTGCTAGCTGATGAATTTCAAACAAATTGAATGAAAAAACTGGGTCGAAGATATCTTTGACTCTGTCTACTAAATCCTCTTCCTCAACAATTAGACGATTTTTGTCCTTGGTCATTTTAGATGACTTCATTCTAAACAATGAAAAGTTGGAGGAGTAAAAGATTTCAAATTACCTATGGAGAAGTTTGATTTGTAATATATTTGGGCTGAAATGATGGATGGTGCTAAAACGTTGGAGTGTGTTATTGGTGTTTAAACCCATTGTAAATTCAACATTAACCAACACAATTTTATCTTTACCCTTTTAAAATGAATCTTGAGTATGTGGTGATTCATGATTGGTGAAAATAATTGAGTTAAAACATCAAATAAAATGTTATTTCATCTTTTTTCATGCATGTTGTAGTAAGTTGAACACACGTCGAGCTAGTGTTGATTGTGTTGGGCCCGGGATATGATTGATTTAATGACGTTAATTAGATCCTTTTTGTCCAAATATGTATATGCGTTTTCCTGTTTTGAAGAGTTTTTGAAGAGCTTTTGTGTCAAATCGCTATGATTCACACCAGGTATACATGATTCATGTTTTGTGATGATTTTGAGTTTAAATCAACATGTTTTTATGATTCCAAGGAACTAATTCACATTTTTTGTGTCACAGGGAAAAATCGCAGCTTGTTTTTGCATCTGACACTCCATCTGGTACTCCATCTGACACTCAGTTCGGTACTCCATCTGACACTCTGTCTGACACTCCATCCTGCACAAAAACCATGGGTGATTTAGCGGTTAGCATATCGGCGGTGAGCGATGGGCAAATAAGGAACATGGTTTTTGCTTGTGCTTGTGGTCTCAGCTACTGAACTTCTGACAACTTGATTTGGGTTGTTATGTTGGGCGATTATTGTCTCGCCTTATTTCTAGAATCCACCGGCAATCAGGGCATCTTAAATACGATTTGTTGTTTTTAGAGAGGGTCGACCCTTCCAGTGGTTGACCTCTCAATGTGTAAAACTTATAAATACCACCTTAGTGGTCAGACAATTGTTAAGTAGAGTATTAGAGAGACAAAGACAATTCAACTCTGTTTTTCTATTTTCATTTTGCTAAAACTGTGTAAAGACTGTGTTTTGGATTTTTAATGTTGAATTTGTGTTTTTGAGCTCGTGGTTCACCTTTGAAGAGTAGCCACGACTTGCTGGGGGGCCCACCAACAGTCTATGTGAATATCCACTTAGTTTTCTTGTGAATTGAATACTGTAGTTGTCATTTTTATTCATTTCGTGTACATAAGTTTTCATTATGCTTCTTTACTGTATAACTTGTTGTTGATAATTTAATTAGTTTAGTTCAATTTTGTAGGTTATTATGGAGGTTATTGTTAATATGCAATGATCTGTTAGTTGATAGGAGATAAGCTTGCAAGATTAGATACTAACCCTGTGTATAATTAGATGATAGCTAGAATTTCTTTTATGCTGAAATAGAGTTTAAAAACATAGTTTTTAGTTTATGATTTCTTTGGTAAGTTTCGGTGGATGGATAGTTGTTAGTTTGCTTATCTAATTATTTTTAAGTTTTGCTCATTTAATTGTTAGTTAGTTTTCTTATTTTCATATGCAGAAATAGTATTTAATTTTTGTTTTATTAGTATTTCCTCTTTCACAATTTGAATTGTTAGAATAGAATTAGTTCAATTTATATTAATGCAATTTCCTTTTTCTAGATTGAGGTTGCAATTTCAATTCAAAGTTGATTCTTGAATTTAGTTTTCAGTTATGAATCTTAGTATGAATTTGCTTAATTAGTATAGAATGCAATTGAATTTACTAGAATAGTGTTTTTTTACTATTGATGATTAATGCATGATTGAATAATCACATGGATAGGCAGGATAGTTGATGTTGCTTCTATAATGGCTAAGTTCTCACTGTATTGTCTAATTCACACTTTTCACTTTTCTATCGAAGTCAATATTGAGTTTATTCCTCTTGAATTATCTTTCATTGTTAAGTTCCATTGTGATATTATAAGACACCGGAGACATAACCATCAACACTACATTTGAGTTTTCTTGCTTTCATAGATTAGAAGATAGTTTCCTTGCTTTCATAGATTAAAAGATAGTTTCCTTGCTTTTGTAGGATAGACAGTATTTTTGCTTTGGTATATTAAGGGATAGTTTTCTTATCATAGATTAAAGATTAGTTGTTAATTACTTTTATTATCATAATGATTTCAATTTAGTAGATTTCCTTTCATAAATTGGAAGTAGTCGTGAAGTTTAATTTAAGAATAGAGTTCACTTGCTTCTTATCTTAATTAGTTGTTTATTGAGTAATCTTAATTAGTTTACTTGCCGTAGAAGTTATCATAGGTTAGTTAGTTGTTTGCTTGCTTGTTTACTTGCTTTAATAGAGTATTTGCTTGCTTGTCTATTTACTGCTTTCATAGGATAGTTGCTTATTGAATTTGAGTAGGTTAAATAAAGTAGGTTGTTGTTGCTATTGCTTATTAGGTAGATAGTTTTCTTTTTATTATTGTCATGATTAAGTTAGTTTTCTTTAAGTAGGGTTTTCATTTGCCTTCTTAGGAGTATCCATCGATCCTTTGCTCAAACGTTACTTAGGGTACATAGTTTAAGTTTCTTAGTAGGGTTTGCTCATTAATAGCTTTTGCTTGAATAGATTAGCCCTTATATAACCACTTTCTTAGTTAGCCTATACTACCTCCATACCTTCTACCTTGGCATATATATTGCTACAACTCTAAGTTTACTTACCCCGGGTTGCCAATTTAATTGAGGGTTTTTAGTGTGTTTTTAGTGCATATAGAACACCAATCATTTTTGGCGTCGTTGCCAGGGAGTTGTCTCAAGGTAGGAAATAGTTAGGAATTAGATCATTTTTAAACCTTAGAATTAGATTGGTGGCGGGGGAACTTTAAGATGAGAGGTAAGAACCTGTACATCTTCTATTGCAGGCTCCCCCAAACCCAATGGTAGTTTTTCTTTTCTTTTTTGTTTGCTTTCATGAACAGACCTAGAGACCCAAAAGGTAGATACATTAAATGTAAATAAGATCTTTCAACCAAGGTTCCTTCCAATGTTTTTGGGGAAGGAACATTCCACTCATAAATTCCGCAGACCGATACCGAAAAACAAGAGCTATCTCAACCTAAAGAGCTAAAGTACTCTCTGAAGAGACTAAGATAGGGAGCACCATAGAACAAAAAATTAAAGCATCAGTAATACTGGAAGAAGAGGCAAGACCACTCGAGCCTTCCGAAGAACCAAACAATAAAACCTTTGCTTTTACACCACCACCAGGAGATCCTAACTTTGAAGATATCATAGACCCTGAACATGTGAATATTTTGTTTGCTAGTTCAGCCAACGTAATTATCTCTCAAATTGACACAAAAACTTTGGCACCAATAATCTCAACCGACTCGAGTAGAGTCCCAGACATCCAAACAGTAGGAAGACCTTTCCATCAGAGGGAAACCTTGTTCTCTTTTTGGAAACCAAACCAGTGCGAATGATCACAACAATGTAAGACATGGGGAGGAAGAAGAGGCTGGAAACCAAACTGAAACTACCTTTGGGTTTCCAATTTTGGACACCACCCCAAATGTCAATATGAAAAATATTCCTCTCTCAACACTGCCCACCTTTTATGGTAAAAGCAGTGAAGATCCTGATACCTTCCTATTTGAATTCAACATCTTGTGTAGGAGCTACAATTACTTACAAGATGCCCATAAACTAAAACTCTTTCCTGCCACCCTCAAGGACTCTAGACTAAGATGGTTCATGGGGTTGGGAGAATCCAGTATTAGGTCCTGGGAAGCCATGAAATATATCTTTCTTAAAAAGTACCAAGACTACTTGAAGACCAAAGAATCTCATAACGATATTTTAAAAATCCAACAATTAGAAGACGAAAAATCTCGAGGACTATATGGAATGGTTTGCATACATCTCCCAGAAGTCAAAATACCATGACCTCCCAGAGGATGCAGTTAGGGCTCTTTTCCTTAAGGGAATTTCAAAAGAATACCTAGATATGCTTAACCTGATGGCATCAGGTGACATATCTCATAAACCATTCTTGAAATATGTGAAATGTGTAAAAATTACTCAAGGAGTAGAGCTAAAACAGGAAAGAATGTTCAGGACCCTTATAACAGAAACTTAAAACTAATTAGTTCAGGTGGTATCACAAGAGCAGAGATAGGGAACCTTTTAGAGAACTTCAAGACATATATCTTAAGCACAATAGGCTCCTAGTTGGACACCCTCAAAATTAAAAAGAAACAGGAGGAGGAAAATGCAGCAATGATCATATATTTCCCAAGATGCAGGAGGAAGCATTCCTCAAGGGAGTGCCCATTAGATAACATTTCAGTTTGTGGTTTCTGCATGAAAGACCATTCAACTGAGAAATGTCCATCATTTCTCAGTTTTTTAGCCATCTATAGGAGTGGGGATCTTGGGGAATCCTCTTATGCACCTAGGAGGCCATGGCAGCCTAGAAACCAACCCAAATACCCAGATCTACAATCTCAAGTTCCACCCTATTATCAATAACAACAACAGTGGAACTCGCCAAGTTGGAAAAAATGGTCTACACAATACCAACATCCTTGGCTTCAAGGATGGATAGGAGGGAATAACCAAGGAAACCCTCAAGATCCACCTGTCCCTATGCCCAACCATCCTTATCCTCATTTTCCACTGAATAGTCTGCAACTTCTGCCAGGTTTTTTTCCACCACCTTTACCTCCTCTTCCACAACAACAACCACAACAATATCAGAATGCAAGCTCCCCAAGACTGACATTATTACTGGCTCAACCAGTGCCCAAACCGAACAATAATAAGCCACCTCAACCTCTTCACAATGTTGAGATGCATGCCTTCCTGACATATGTTATTACTCTTGTTCCCTTACAAGAGATTCAATTAAGATCGAGAAAAGTTCTGGATAGGCAAAGACCTTCAACAGTTATCCAGGAAGAAGAAGAAGAAGAAACCATCAAACAAAACCATCAAACAACCTATGGGTGACACTAGGTGGGAAGATGTTATTATTCCTAAGGACCAAAAACCCAAGCTTCCCCAAAACGAGCCTTCACAAATTACGAAGGCCCCTCCTTATCTAGACAGATTAGTGATTGAGAAACCTACCACCCAACCAGAATTTGACATCTTGAATGAATTGAAGAATATTTGTGTCAAGATTCCCTTACTTCAATCCATTAAGGATATTCCAATCTACAGTAAGTAGTCAAATAATTGTGTATTAAGAATCCAGGTAGGAAGCAGAAGGACCCTCCTATAGTACATTTGATAGGAGAACTTTCTGAATACATATCAGAGCATCCGAAGCTAGCAAAATATGGGAACCCAGGAAACCCCGTAGTGACCATAACCATTAATGAGGTCTCCATTGGAAACACTCTCATAGACCCAGGGGAAACCATCAATGTTATGACCACTACTACCTTGGAGAAATTACAGTTAAAACCTCTTCTTAGACCTACCCCAACCATTTTGGAATTAGTAGATAAAACTAGGGTTATACCTGAAGGAATTTTGGATGATATCATAGTTACTTTAGCCTCATGGGAGTACTCAGTATACTTTCTTGTCATTCACTCAAAAGACCCTACCAAAATCCATCCCATCATTTTGGGAAGACCTTGGTTAGCCACAACCAATGCATTTATTGGCTGTAGAGAGGGAGAAACGACCATCTCAAATGGACTTTCTATCCAGAATCTCACCATATATCCTCTAGCCCAACCTATCATGGAGAATCTATGGTGGCCTGAATGTCCATACGAGAATGAGGACTGGGAAGAACCCCTATTTCCAAGTGCCCATGCCTGGGTACTTCAGGAGCACACAACAGAAAATGTGCTAAACCAGTTCATTTCTGCTATCACATGTGTTGATTTTCCACAATCGTTTCCCCAATTTGAGTACATGTTTGGGGAAGAATTTCTGGAACAATTGGAACCATCCATTCTGTCTTCGACATATTTTATCTTCGAGATAGATGAGTCTTCCATGTCTTATACTATGCCCTACGAGATTAGTCCAAGGAAAGTTTTACATATAAACTCTGGGCTAGATGCAGACCAAGAAAAATAGTTAGTAAGTATCCTTAAGGAACAAACATGAGCATTCACCCAGGAATACACTGACATGAAGGGTATACACCCTGACACATGCATCCATCACATATATACCCAGGGGGAAGTAACACCTGTTAGGAAACCCTAGATAAGGATGAACCCAACACTCAAAGATATAGTAAAAGTGGAAATCCAAAAGTTATTAAATGTCGGATTTATTTATCCCATCTCTGACAATAAGTGGTTGTCCCTGCTTGTAGTGGTTCCAAAGAAAGTGACCGGGAAATGGAGAATTTGTGTTGATTTCCGAGAAATCAGCAAAGCCACTCTGAAGGATGACTTTCCTCTTCCTTTCATTGACCAAGTTCTAGATACCTTGTATGGAAAGAAGTATTTCTCCTTTTTATATGGGTACAATGAGTACAATCAAATTATCATAGCACACGAGGACTAGGACAAGACCACATTTACTTGTCCTTGGGGAACCTATGCCTATAGGGTCTTACCATTTGGATTGTGTAATGCTCCTGCTACATTTCAACGAGCAGTACTAGGGATATTTGTAAATATTATTCATGATTGTGTGGAGTTCTACATGGATGACTTCACAGTTTATGGAAACACTTACCAGGAAGCCTTAGATAACTTGGAAAAATTTCTTATTAGATGCCAATAAATGAAACTATCTCTAAGTAATGAAAAATGTAAAATGTTGTTAACTGAAGGAGTGGTTCTAGGACATCATGTTTCATCTAAAGAGATAAAATTCGATCCTACAAAGATTGAGGTCATCATTAGACTTCCACCCCCCAAGACTCAGAAAGAGGTGAGAATCTTTCTTGGACATGCCGGATATTACCGAGGGTTTATCAAAAATTTTACAAAGATTGTTGCACCCATTTTTGGATTGCTAGTAAAAGATGTTGATTTTTTTTGGACTGAGCAGTGTCAAACTGCCTTTGAAACCCTGAAAGCTAAGTTGTCTGTGGCACTAGTTCTCAGAAGGCCCAATTGGACTCTCCCATTTCACATATCTACGGATGCCTCTGACACTGCAATAGCACATGTATTGGGGTAGAAAGAAGACTAGAAGTCCTATGCAATTTATTTTGTAAGCAAGAACTTATCCCCCGCCGAGCTAAACTACACAGTTACCGAGAAGCAATTCTTGGTAGTAGTTCATGCTATCAATAAGTTTCATCATTACATTACATGTTACAAATTATTTGTACATACAAATAATTCTGCCATTAGATTTCTCATGAATAAACCCATAACTAATTGTCGAGCGACTAGGTGGCTCCTGCTATTGCAAGAGTTTAACATCACCATTCTTGACCGACCTGGAAAGGAGAATTTGGTAGCCGATTTTATTTCATGAATAAAAAATGAGGATGAAGATATTCCTGTAGATGATAGTTTCCCAGATGAGCACCTTTTTTCCCTCTCTGTGAATACCCCATGGTTTGTAGATATGGAAAACTATTTGGCTACTAGGAAGTTACCGTCTCATTTGTCACCTCATGAAAAACATAAAATTACCATGCAAAGTGCTAATTACTCTTGGGTTGGCCATGAAATTTTTCACACAGGTCCCGATTTGATTATTCGTAGATGTGTCTGAGAGGATGAGGTACCAAAAATACTATGAAGTTATCTTGATGGACCATGTGGTGGCCATTTTTCCGACAAACGTACAACATATAAGGTGTTACATTTAGGTTACTATTGGCCTAGCATCTTCAAAGATTTTTCCAAGTATGTGAGGAGTTTTGATAGTTGCCAAATGATAGGAAGACCTACGTCAGTGGAAGAAATTCCCTTGCGTGCCCAAGTTATGTTAGAACCTTTCAAAAAATGGGCCCTTGACTTTGTAGGACCAATTTCACCCATGTCCCGCAAGAAGAACTATATTTTGATTTGTACAGACTATGTCACTAAGTGGGTAGAGGCAAAATCCCTATTTAGGGCTATAAAAAAATATGTTGTCGAATTCGTTTATGAAGACATCTTTACCTGTTTCGGTGTCCCTCATGAAATTGTCACAGACCAAGGCAATCAATTCTCTTCCAAGCTGATGAGAGAGCTAATAGAGAAATATGGGATTAAACACTGTAAATATTATCCATACCACCCACGAGCTAATGGTCAGGTAGAATCTACAAACAAATTTCTAGAAGCTATTTTGACGAAGACTATTCAATTACATCATCGGGATTGGGCTGATAGGCTTCCAGAGCCTTTGTGGGCATACCCGACCACTTGGAAAAACACCATTGGGCATGCCCCTTATGAGGTAGTGTATGGGAAAAAAGTATTTCTACCAATAGAATTTCAAGTAAGAACCTTCCTTATTGCCACAGAATTGGGATTAAACTTAGATGAGGCTTAGAAACAATGAGCCCTACAATTGAATGTGTTGGATGAGATTAGGTAAGATGCCATCCAACGAACAATGTTAGTCCAAAACCAGAGGAGCAAGTTGCATGACAAGTTTATTAAGAAGAAACACTTCCAACCTGGTGATTGGGCTCTATTGTTTGATTCCTGATTTAAAACCTTCAAAGGCAAACTCAACACCTAGTGGTTGGGTCCTTATGAGGTAGTCACTGTATATGACAATGGAGGTGTGAAAATCAAAACAATTGATGATGGACAAGTCTCCTTTGTAGTAAATGGACACCGACTCAAATTTTATCATAATCCCATTTCCAAAGAAGAATTTCTATAGGTCATGTCAACTGACAAGGGATTGGCCTTAATAGATAGGGAAGTC
This sequence comes from Picea abies, assembly GCA_900067695.1. Taxonomy (NCBI): domain Eukaryota; kingdom Viridiplantae; phylum Streptophyta; class Pinopsida; order Pinales; family Pinaceae; genus Picea; species Picea abies. Next base: position 26,382 of record CBVK0100020980.1, read on the forward strand.
CCCCCTTGTTCTTGAATATTTTCTGAATTTTCTATTGTACATATGTAAATGGTTTTTGAATTTCGTTAATAAGAAATTCTAGAGATTTCTGTAGGCATTTACTTCACCAGGAGTAGACAGTTTCAAGGAAATATAAAAGAAGGATGTTTCTTCAAAACATCGTTACACTTGAACCTTGTTGTCTTCTAAGCATCAAATGAATATTGACTTGCAGCAATTAGCCATATTTTTGCAAAAATGTTCATCTTCTCTTTTTCTTAAGGAATTTTAAAAAGCAGTTGCTCTTGGAAATCTTCACCACTATATAAGGAAGTGATACCATAACCATCAAGCTTAGAGGTCTCTCGTACAGTTTTCCCAAGAAACCCGAGTAAGTGAGTAAAATATATTTATTAAAGAGTAACAAGGAGGTCTAATTAGCGGATAGTCATGGAAACATCACAATAACTAAAGAATAAAGTGAGTTGAGCCTAGAGATACCTTTTTGTTCTTTCTCAATGGCATCATCCACTACACACTAAAAAACTTGATTATATCATATCTTTAGATAGGCCACATCTACTTAAGTACCCCTTACATTAGAACAATCTCTAAGGATTATAACGCAAAGTCACCCTCTAACATAAATACCATCCTAATTGAAAAAAAAAAGAGAAAGAAAAAGTTGTTTTCGGAGCTATCCCCCCATCTTCTTGCACAAAGAAATCTTATACTAAAATATCAAAAGATGGAGGGCCAATCTCTGAAGGTGTAAGAGGCTAACCCGCCGGGATACTGAACAGGTATGCTGGCAGTGAGTACCAGCCTGTCGTATGACTAGGTAAACCCACCGGAGTACTGAACAGTCTTGCTGGCAACGAGGCATTCTACCTATCGAGGATGGTAATCTGACAAAAAATAAATAATAAATTTAAACTTGTCCTGATGTACGACATTACTTGTAGACAAAGCTGACATGAAGTATGTATGGTTAAGCTAAGGTTAATGAACTCCTTAAACTTGCCATTGGGAACTAACTCTGAGACTATATTGAAACTCTCTTGCATACCTCTTCTTATCTATATATAGGATCTCTTATCCTATAGGTGGGGCCATCTTTTAACCGCCTCGTTAGATCAATCTGTGAAATTTATCTCTACACTTAACAACCTGTAAATCTTCAGATATTGGGAGAATTGACTGGTTTCCTATATTTTTGATTGTGAGGTGTCACAATACTTAGGTGTGGGGGAGGGGTTCATGATTTAACAAATGATCACTGCCTAGAGAAGTAAATCTTTGTAAAAATTCATGTATTTTTTTTCATGATATAGGTTATTACGTCAATAGTCATTTTATTTTTGAAATGGTAATCTCCTGTGTGCTATAAATTGTTGTACATACCCTTAACAGACCACTTTATTGGCTTATTTTCATTACAGGCTGTTCATTATAGGATTGAAATTACGTGTATTATGCGAGTGGATTGAGTAAGCATGGTGGAAAAATCAATAACAACGGAACACTCTGCCTCTGCTCTTAATCACTGTGACTGTCAAAACCATTCCAAGATTGTAGGCTATCCATTACAGGAGGTAAAAATTCATTTAACACAGAGTTTCCATATGAAGTGTCGTATGAGGTGCCGAACGAAGTGCCATATGAATATACACACCAGTAACTGTCCATAATTTCAGGTAATTGGGAATCAATGACATTTAATTGAAATTGTTAAGGGAAATCAAGATCGAGGATGCAAACCATAGACATTTTCATGATCAAATGTCCAAGTCAAAAGACTTGGACATTGATCTAACTTTGCATCATTAAGATTTCCCCCAAAAATGAGCCTTCAAATTCGAATTTTCTCACACATGGAAACTCGTGCGCGCATGTGTGAAACCAATTCCACCCTAGGAGCATTCAAAAACGAGATTGGGTTATCCTATTATTCCAATTCACCTCTACCATTTGCATTTTCCCTTGTTTTAAAACACGCTCAACCTCTGTTTATTTGTTCCTATGTTCAAATTGCGCTCAACCTCTGTTCAAATTATGCCATTCCTTGGCCTGATCAAACCCTCTCTCAGTGAATTTTGTCTATGTTCGTTTCTTCATACCATCACGATGCCCAAACGGTATGAATTGTCTTCCTATGTAGACCTCTTCTCCATCCCTGAGTTTGCACAGTGCAGGGAGGTGTTTTTGCGCGCAGGCTGGGGGCCATTTCTATCCCACGTGAAGGGCCACGATGATGGCATATCAATGCAATTTTCCCTTGTTTTTGATGGGAATACAATGCGCGTGGGGTCTCTCACCTTTGGGGTCTCAGAGGAATCCATAGCTGCAGCCACAAAGCTTCCAAGAGTGGGAGATAGATGGTTTAAAAACCACCAGCTGCAACGCTCAAGCTATAATAGGGTTTTTAAACCAGAATTCTAGAACATCTCTGGAGCTAAAGGATACTCCAAGGAGTGGATAAAAGAGGAGCTGATCAACCCTCTCATAGTCATCACCAGGTTGATCACATGTGACGGTAGATATTCCACCTTTAAAGCCTGTCATTTTAGATTGTTAGCTCACTTCCAGTTCAATAAACCATTGAATTTTCCCTTCTACTTTTTAAAGAGCTTGGAGAATATGTCCTCTCAAGTGAGGAAGAATGTAACCAACCCCCAAAACAACCTCTTTCACCATGGCTTGACCAAACTCCTTGTTTTAGCCAAATTGGAAAAACAGGGGTAAACTTGGGATGCATTCATTTATCAATTTGCAAACCCTCACTTGAAAAACAAGACTAGAAAAAAGACATTTAATCTAATGACTATTTCTCCATCCAAACTCCACTCTCCAAGGACTCCAAACCCTCCTATACAAGCCATTTATTTACCAAAACAAAAATTCAAGAAGCTTGTTGAAACCCCTGCAACCTCATCGGGAAAAAAGACCAAGAAGCCTATTGCTACCCCCGATGCCTTCAATATTTGTTAATCCTACACCCAAAAATATACAAGAAGTAATTCAAAAAGACTTTCCTACAGTTCCCACCAATAGGAGAGGATCTAATCGATTCAATAGAGGACCCTTTCGAAAGAGTACCCGGAGCACAAGAGGAAAACCCTATACAAAACCCCTGACTACTTCAGATCCTATCCAAGTGTCCTTTGATCTCAAGAGTCCTCACAAAATACTTAGGGAAGTGACCGTAGATGAATTGAAGCCGCAAAGAAAGAAAAAATCCGAACCTAATTCTCCTCATCAACCCCCTATTACTCCTACCTCACCGATGCCTACCCCAGATCCTAAGAATGAAAAATACTCTACATATTTCAAAGGATCTAAGCCTTCTTCTGAGATATCTGACCCTGCTCCAACCATTGAGAAGCTACAAAAAGAGAATTTTCAGTTGCTGCAATAGTTGGAAGATAGGAAGACTATGGACACACATATTCACCACGATAATTCACTCCTCCAAGAAAAGGTGAATTCCCTTCAGAGATTGGTTGATGAGATGACCAAATCCAACTGCAACCTCAGGGCACAATTGAAGAAACAGAAGAAGCACAAGACCAAATCTTCACAGCAAGAAGGAGAAGCTTCTAAAACTGATCCTCCTCAACAAGCTTAGTCATGATGGGAAATTTCTTTTTGTTTGCAGTGGGACCTACAAAATCTTAGGTGTGGGGGTAATGTTGGGCCCATGATATGACTAATTTAATGACTTTAATTAGATCCTTTTTGGCCGAATATGTATATGCGTTTTCCTGTTTTGAAGAGTTTTTGAAGAGATTTTGTGTCAAATCGCTATGATTCACACCAGGTATGCATGATTCATGTTTTGTGATGATTTTGAGTTTAAATCAGCATGTTTGTATGATTTCGGGGAACTAATTCGTGTTTTGTGTGTCACAGAACAAAATTGCAGCTTGTTTTTGCATCTGGCACTCCGTCCGATACTCCATTCGACACTTAGTCTGGTATTCCATCCGACACTCCATACTGCACAAAAACCATGGGCGATTTGGCAGTGAGCATATCAGCGACCAACGATGGGTGAATCAGAGACATGGGTTTTTCTTGTGCTCCTGGCCTCCAGCTACTGAACTTCTGACAACTCAATTTGGGTTGTTATGCTGGGAATGGATCGCCTTATTTCTAGAAGCCACTGAAAGTTAGGGCATCTTAAATACGATTTGTTGTTTTTAGAGAGGGTCGACCCTTCCAGTGGTCGACCTCTCAGCTTGTAAAAATTATAAATACCACCTCAGTGGTCAGACAGTTGTTAAGTCGAGTATTAGAGAGACAAAGACAATTCAACTCTATTTTTCTATTTTCATTTTGCTAAAACCATGTAAAGACTGCGTTTTGGATTTTTAATGTTGAATTCATGTTTTTGAGCTTGTGGTTGGCCTTTGAAGAGTAGCCATGACTTGCTAGGGGGCCCACCAACAGTCTCGGTGAATATCCACTTAGTTTGCTTGTGAATTAAATAATGTAGTTGTCATTTTTATTCATTTCCTGTACATGAGTTTTCATTATGCATCTTTACTGTATAACTTGCTGTTTATAATTTAATTAGTTTAGTTCAATTTTGCAGGTTATTATGGAGGTTATTGTTAATATGCAATGATCAATTAGTTGATAGGAGATAATCTTGCAAGCTTAGATACAAACCCTATGTATAATTAGATGATAGCTAGAATTTCTTTTATGCTGAAATAGAATTTAAAAACATAGTTTTTAGTTTATGATTTCTTTGGCAAGTTTCAATGGATGGATAGTTGTTAGTTTGCTTATCTAATTGTTGTTTAGTTTTGATCATTTAATTTTTAGTTAGTTTTCTTATTTTCATATGCCAAAATAGTATTTAATTTCTGTTTTATGAGTATTTCCTCTTTCACAATTTGAATTGTTAAAATAGAATTAGTTCAGTTTATTTTCATGCAATTTCATTTTCTAGATTTAGGTTGCAATTTCAATTCAAAGTTGATTCTTGAATTTAGTTTTCAGTTATGAATCTTAGTATGAATTTTCTTAATTAGTATAGAATGCAATTGAATTTACTAGAATAATGTTTTTTTACTGTTGATGATTAATGCATGATTGAATAATCACATGGATAGGTAGGTAGTTGATGTTGCTTCTATAATGGCTAGGTTCTCACTAGATTGTCTAATTCACACTTTTCACTTTGCAATCGAAGTCAATATCGAGTTTATTCCTCTTGAATTATCGTTCATTGTTAAGTGCCATTGTGATATTATAAGACACCGGAGACATAACCATCAACACTACATTTGAGTTTTCTTACTTTCATAGATTAGAAGATAGTTTCCTTGCTTTTGTAGGATATATAGTCTTTTTGCTTTGGTAGATTAATGATAGTTTGCTTATCATAGATTAAATATTAGTTGTTACTTTTATTATCATGATGCTTTCAATTCAGTAGATTTCCTTTCATAAATTAGAAGTAGCTATGAAGTTTATTTTAAGAATAGAGTTCACTTGCTTCTTAGCTTAATTAGTTGCTTATTGAGTAATATTAATTAGTTTACTTGCTGTAGAAGTTATCATAGGTTAGTTAGTTGTTTGCTTGCGTGTTTACTTGCTTTAATAGAGTAGTTGCTTGCTTGTCTATTTACTGCTTTCATAGGATAGTTGCTTATTGAATTTGAGTAGGTTAATTAAAGTAGTTTGTTGTTGCTATTGCTTATTAGGTAGATAATTTGCTTTTGCTTATTGTCATGATTAAGTTAGTTTGCTTTAAGTAGGGTTTTCATTTTCCTTCTTAGGACTATTGATCGATCCTTTTCTCAAAAGTTACTTAGGGCACATAGTTTAAGTTTCTTAGTAGGGTTTGCTCATTAATAACTTTTGCTTGAATAGATTATCCCTTAGATAGCCACTTCCTTAGTTAGACTATAGTACCTCCAACCCTTCTACCTTGGCATATATATTGCTACAACTCTAAGTTTACTTACCCCGGGTTGACAATTTAATTGAGTGTTTTTAGTGTGTTTTTAGTGCATTTAGAACAACCATCAGATTGTGGGGGGTCCCGATCGGTTATGCTAACCATAATAGGGGGCACAATTCATTTGTGGGTGACACGTCATAAAATATTGAACCATGGTTGAGTTTCACGCCCCCCTACCCTTTGTTAAACATAAAACATGCGGGGGGGAGAGGGGGGCACGAAAGCATGTGGACCGTTCATTAAAAGTGCCAACCGTACGATGAATCCTACGAAGAAGAGATACACTTTTTATTAATATAATTGTATAATATAAAGTTTATATTATATAAAGAAAAAATTATAAAGGATAAATTATGTTAAATTCCTTAAACCTTAAAATTAAACTAATTTCTAAGATTTTATTAAACGTTATTTAAAAGAAAATTGAAAATTAAAACCAAAAACTAAAATAAAACCAAACTACCTATTTAACTCATTAGAAATAAATCAAAATTTTATTTCTAAATTTTGTAAAAATTTAGACTATGATACAACAACACAAAAGCATAAATTTTTTCCATCTACTCTTAAAGATGCAACTTTGTGTTGGTTCATGGGATTAGGAGGTAACACCATTCAAACTTGGGATGGAATACGTAAAACTTTTCTTTCAAAATATCAATATTATTGTACAAATAGACATTTGCATGAAGAAATGTTTAAAATGACATAGAAAGAGGATGAAATCCTTGAAGATTATGTGGAAACATTTCATTATAATGTAAAAAGCGCTAGGCAACATCATTTAGAACTAGAAACTCTTAAGATTATTTTGTTTCGGGGAATAGGGGATGGATGTATAGATCTATTTAATCTCATGGGTAAGGGGATGTTTCTCAACTAACTTATCCAAAAATTTGTGAGTTGTGCAAACACTTTTCTCGAGGGAAAGCCAAATCTGCTAAGGGACCTTGAGACATCATTTCTAGAGTCAATAAATCAACAACCAATGGGGTAAGTAGAGTATAACTTGGTAATTTATTAGATAATTTCAAATTTTATATTCTTAGTATGCTTAGCTCACAACTAGATACATTAAAAAAGAAACAAAGGAAAGAAGAAGAGAATGCAAAATTGTCTATTTTTTGTTCCAAGTGTAGGAAGAAACATTCTTTAAGAGTTTGTCCTTTAAATAATATTGAAGTTTTTGTTATTTATGTAGAAAAACATTCAACGTATAATTTCCCTTCAATACCTAAACTCAAAGAAGTTTACCAAGAAGACAATGAAACTACATAATAACTTTATTTTTTTGCACCAAAGAAACCATGACAACCTTGGGCATCGGGTATAAATCAATATACTACACACCAATTTACTTCATATTATTCTAGCCAACAATATGCCCCCACCCCGCCTCTCAACTTTGGATCCTTATGCCTTGGAAAGAATGGTCACCACAAAAAACTCAAAACCAACCTTGGCAACAAGGATGGTGAGAGCATACCTATGGAAACATGCCCAACTATTTGTATCCTTCATATCAATATCTAGAATATCCTCCACAAATACAATACCCCCTACAAATTAAACAACCATATCCTACCCAAACCTAAAAATCACAAAAGTTACAGTTACCAACTAACCAACCCCATTCAATACCTACTCAACTACATTCTCAACCCATTCCAAGTACAAATAATGGAGTGGCTCAACCCGCTTACAACATTGAGTTGTAAACCTTTCATACCTATCTAATCAACCCCTCTCAATTCACATGATATTCATCTTAGATCAAGAAAGGTAGTTAGTAAATATTCTCCTATTACTATTGAAGAACAAATTGACAAGGAAAATCCTAATCAATCAAACAATAATGATAGTTTTATTCCAAAAAACAAACTTATTTTCCAATAGATTTATTGGATGAATTAGAGAATGTTTGTATCGAAATTCTTTTACTGCAAGCTATCAAAGATATTCCAATTTATGCAAAAACAGTTAGGGAATTATGTTTGAGAAAACTGAGAAGAAAGAAAAAATATCCACAAATTGTTTAGGACATTGGCAAATTAACAGATTTAATGTCAAGAAAATTTCTAATGGAAAAATATGGTGTTCATGGCAACCTTGTTAAAATTCACATCAATAATATTCCAGTTGTAAACACTTTAATTGATTTAGGAGTTGCAATTAATGTAATGACTAAAGGAACCATGGAGGAATTAAAATTATCTAATCTTCGCCACAGACCTAAATTTTTGCAATTAACATATAGATCTACTATAAAACTTGAAGGAGTTTTAGAAGATATTATTGTTTTTTTAGATTCATAAGAATACCCTATAGATTTTATGGTTACACAACCTAATTCTAACTGGGGTGACCATCCATTAATCTTGGGAATACCATGGTTATATATTGTTGATGCATTCATTAGTTTTAGATATAGAGACATGACAATTTCACATGGTGATTAAGTTAAGAAATTTACTCTGTATCCACCTAAATTGTTTTCAACAAAATTGGAAAATAAACAATGATGTGAGATCGGAAGAGCGTCGTGTAGGGAAAGAGTGTAGATCT
>CBVK0100020981.1:0-34898 GCA_900067695.1 Picea abies
GGGAGGACAGTAGGTTTGGGCAGTCATTCTTTGTTTGTGGCTGGGTTGGTCTGTGTATCAGGTAGCAGGAAGGCAACAACAAGGCAACAAGGCAACAAGGCAACAGAAATTAGCATCAGAACCAGGTAATTTGTTAAACTATGTGTTTATTTCATTTTGCCATGAAATCATTATTCATTGATAAATTTAAGTTACTAAAGTTGCTATTATAAAGATTGTTGTTATGTTATGAGGTTATTATCTCAGTTCATGAAGTAAATTGATTATGGAAGTAAATGATGTTTAGAAATATTTGGTTGTTACATATGGTATCAGAGTGTCTTAGTTCGAAATCTGGGCCTAAGGGCCAAAATCTCCAAGCGTTAACTCCAACCATGCTTAACTTGTAAGAAACACACGTCATTTGCATCTTAGTAGATTGTGTCAAGCAACATTCAGCTTGACCCAATATGAATGATACAGTATCAGAAAATATACTCAAGGCAGTACCCCTACATTATCCAAGCAAATGGTCTCACATATATCACAAGCATCCGTTTTAGGTAATACCCTTTTACTGGATCATAAATGGCTAATACAGTCTTAGTCTAAATATTCAAAGAAACTCCCTTTAAAATAGTGGCAGCAAACCAGATAGTTTGAAGGATCACTTCCCACAAAATGGCTACCCTTAAAGCAGCCTAATAAAGTTATTAAGCACGAAAAAGAGAGTTGATAATTTTATTTTATTTGAGCAATACTTGTCAATGAAGTTTCGGGTAAGATAGACACCTGAAATCGATGAAAATGTCGAGGGAAGCTTCTATCCAAGGCTTGAAGTTGGCAAGATTCAATAACTACATGAATTATGTTATATAAAATGCAATAGGACTTTTGCAAGACCTTGAAAATGCCTACTTCATCTCGAACTTACCTAAATGAGGAACTGCCAATGCGCAGTCGGAAAAAGGAAATTTAGAAGACTTATATTGCGCAGGAATGGTGAAAACTATTTGCCTATATTAGCCTCGGTGAATTTTAATAATGGAAAAAATCTCAGGAACTATAGACCCATACAAATTTTAACTGTGCCAAAGAGAGCAATTTTCACACCGCGTAATGTTCATGCAACTATCATTATCCCAAAGCAGAGTTGTCTATTACGCAAGAGAACAAATCTGAGCCGTCAGATCTCGGGTAGATACCTGACAACCATCGGATCTGCATGGAGTTGCGAGGGAGTTAAGTCCTCGAGGGTAGAAGGAGAAATCCTGATCACAGGTGTGAAGGCATCGGGATATCGACGTTCATGAAATCGAGATCCACAAGGTCAAGGAAGTCGGGACATTTTAAGTCTCGAAATAGTAGGATCAGATCTGGACCATCCATCAAGGTGAGACATGTGGCGGAGATCTGAAGAGAGTCGACAAATTGGGATTTATGTGAGAAAGAGGTTGGGGAAATCCATGGTGAAAACCTCGATACAATCAGAGTCATCCATCTCATTGGGACAGGTGGCAACCATTGGAGAGTCATCGACGTTTGAGCCATTGGGACTCACACTGATAAGTGCTTTCAGGTTGGTGTTTGGCGAATTCTGAGGCTTAACCTGGACCGTCCATTCATTTAGGATGCGTGTCGGAGATCCGAAGAAAGTCAGGGATCGACATATCGAGGATTTCATGGACACGAAATCTTTTCATTTCGAAATTGCGAAGTCCGAAACCCCAATGAGTAGGGCCAGCTGACCGCACATCAAAGAGGGAGGATAGTGCCATCGTGAGGGGACAACTGTTAGCCAACCGGGGAGTCGAGATTCAAGGAATCGAGAATTCCGTGGACATAGGCACATTGGTATCAAAAACCCCGAAACAACGAGAGGCGATCAGGACCGTCCGTTCTTGGGACGCTTGGCAGTGATCAAAGCCATCGGGAAAGGTCCCGACAGGAGGTCGTCCATCGGGTCATCGTGAATTGGGAAATCGTGAATCCCCTGGATGAGTGGTCCTTGCAGTTTGGAAATGCGAGGCCCGATTCTCCGAAAAGTGGAAAGCTCCGTAGTGGAAGCCAGCTGTCATCGTGGATCACGATATCGCGAGTTCCGTGGACAAAGTATCCATGCACTATGAAATCGCGAACCCCGAAAACGTGATGTAATTAACTTATCTCTTAAACCTTCATTAAAACAAATTAATTAACTAATGTTTTAAGTACGACTTAATGGCATCGCGAATTTTGGAGTGACGAAATTCTTGCTCAAGAAAGTCCGAAACCCTGATGGGAAGCCATAAGGCACCAGTCACATAGGAACGGGTCACATGGACCTCAATATAGCCAGAAGGGCTAACACGCAAGGAAGAGGCGTATCGGGTATCGGGACATCGGGAATCCCATAGATACGGGGTTCATGCATTTCGATATTGCGAAGTCCAAAACCCCGATAGGGGACAAGGCTGTGACCTTGTGGTATGATGGCCATATGGGCCAAGAGCTTAGCTCGGTGGGCTAACGCACAAAGTACCACATCAGTAGATCGGTAATTGGGAGACTGTGAGGACAAAGGTTCGTGACATCGAGAGTCGCGAAACCCCGAATCCCGACAGGGAATAGGACTACGGTCACATAGGAGAGGGTCACATGGACCAAAGCATAGCCAGGGGAGGGCTAAGCCAGAAGGTAGCGCATCAGGATATCGAAGATCGGGAGTCCGTGAGGACAGAGAACTCCCGACAGTGAGCATAAGGAAACCCTGAAACCTGAAACTGAGACGGTAATTTAACAGATTAGGTGCAAAAGGCCGTGGGCAATACGGGAAGACAATGTATATGCATACATATACACCCTTCTAATTACATGCATATACACAGATGAATAAATTTATAAATACAAAAGAAATAAACTGAAAGAAAAACACTCAGATCTGTCCAGAGCTAGAATTACAAGCAAATCATTTTTTTTATTTCTCACTGCAAAAAAAAAAAATATAGGAAAATTACCTTTTATCACCAAAGTATAAGAAAGGTTCATGCGAATTCTTGACTCGATCAACTCCGCGTTCTTCATGAAGGTACTGAAACTATGCACAAGCTGGCAGACTGAATCGTACCTCTTGCCATACCTGAGAGTGAACTCCGCAAATTGTATAGACTTGGGATTGGTTCCCAATTTTTTAAAGAGACTGGACTCCAGGTCCTGGATCTTGTCAGGGACCATATCAATATACTATGTTTCTGCAAATGATCTGGCAGCAGATACAACAATACCCAGCACTAGCAAGGTGCTCAGAACAATGGCAAGGATGTGATCCATGGTAAGGGAGAATCTGGAAACCTTTGAACAGAGCAGAGGCAGATCTGTGGTGGACAAAGAATGATGCGAGGAAATTCCCAGCGGATGAGAAAGTGGAGGCAGAGGAAGGATGCGTAGAGAGTCGAAAGGCTGATAGGTGTAGAATGATGGGGTTAGATATGAGGGAACTAGAGGAAGTCAGACAGGCACGTGGAATCCATGCACGCCCGAATCCATTTGTGTGTTCGTTTATTTTTATATTTTAAAGTGTGAAAATGGTTTTGAGTAAATTAAATAATTTAGTATAAATAATTTATTTATATATATATAAAGGTCAAGTTAGTTAAAATGAAAGAAAGGTTAATTGGGTTGAATTAGTGTAATAATAATTTTAAATTAATTATTTTATTTAAGTATAAGGTTAATCTACATTAAAGTAATTAATGATGTTAGGGCTTAGACTAGGACAAGAGGGAAGGAGGTGGTATATGCACTAGAAAGTGACGAGTAAAGCACAAGGCTAACGTAGCTACAGGGTAGGGAAACCAATAATTCTTTTCACAAGGGCGAAGAAACCAAGATTAGATGCTTAATCCTAACCCAAACCTAGCCAATCCCCTAATGGAGTAATGTCTGTCTACAGACAAGTAAAGAAAACTTACGCCTAACCTTGTTTTTAAGTTTAAGTAGCACGAAATTGAAACGACCTCGAACTCATCCTGATGACTTTGGGGTGATGCAGGTTAAAGTATACAGGATGGTTAGGACTAGAAGGGGTTGAAGCAGGGGAGCGTCGTCATGGGCACCGCCAACACCACTAGCACCACCACCACCATCGCCCAAACTAGCCCTCATACTGCGGTCGTTGGAAGCCATTAATGAGACTTTAAAGGGGCTCCAACCAGTAGGGACTGAAGTGGAACTCCCACCGTTTGGAACGGGTAATCCAGAAGCATCAAGGGACTCAGGGGGAGAACTTCCACCTAAAGACATCACGCGAGAGTTGCAGAAGATCAAACTTCCGGAGTTTGTTGGGGGTCACGCCAGTGAACACGCGGAAGCATGGTTGGAAGGCATGACAAGGTGTTTTTCCTTAAGGGACTATGCATCAACTCAAAGGCAAAGATCGCAATTTTCCAGTTAAGAGATAGCGCCTTGAACTAGTGGGGCAACGTGGAAAGACAACTACACCTTACCCCAGACACAATATCTTGGGAACTTTTCGAGGAGAGGTTCCGAAGGAAATACCTACCAGTATACTACGAGGAGCAGCAGGTATGGGCATTTCATGCCTTATTACAAGGAAACAGAACTGTAGAAGAATATGAGATCAGGTTTATGGAACTGGTCAAATACGTTTCGTATATGGACAATGACCAATGACAGACAGAGAGCTTCATTTATGGATTGAACCCGAAGATAAGATATATGGTGCAGATGTGGAAACCGTCTTCAGTAGCGGAGGTGGTAGAAAATGCGCATTACACAGAAGAACACATGAACTTAACAGGGGGTACAAGATCAAAATTTTTGCATTGCCCTGGATTCGTAGGAAAGACCCCGAGGACATTTCCTAGGGGAGGGGGCTCAAGGCCACCACCATATGGTAACAGGGTCATACCAAGGACTGTAGCTACAGGGATTTCAATGGAAACTAGTGCAGCATCTCGTTCATCGCCAACGATGTAGATAGGTCCACAACCATCTCGGGGAATAGCAAGTAGGGGCAGGGGTTCCAGGGGAAGGAACTCACTTCAGAATCAGTCACATAACAGTGCACCGGTTCAATCTCATATTACCTGTTGGAGATGAGAAGGACCCCATTACCAGCGCGACTGCCCAGAGTTACAATCAGGGTTTGTACATAGAGAAGGAAAATCACCCATGGGGAGAGCAAGTAGCAACCACTAGATTTACACAGCGGTTAATAACCACCAGGCCGAACATCAATCCACCGTAGCGGAGTCGTCAGGTAGGCTAAATCATATCAATGTTAAGATTTTGTTTGATTCTGGTGTGACAGATAGTTTAATTTCACCACCTGCATTAGAAAAGAGTGGGTTGGTATCCTACGAGCACGATGACTTTAAACAAGTCAAGATGGCTTCGAGGGAAAAACAAGCTGTAGGACCTAGTGTCGATAATTGTATAGTAGACCTAGGAGTGTGCACTACTAGGTTGAAGGTATATGTCATTTCTCTTGGGGCATATGACCTAATCATTGGGATGGATTGGTTAGCAGCTCATCGAGCTTTGGTAGATTGTTTCGCAAAGAAGGTGCTTTGTGTCAATGATGAAGGAAAACCGGTAGAGATCCAGGGTGTACAGAGAAAAGTGTCATTATGCTTTATATCAACTATGAAGGTCAAGTGATGCTTGAGACAAGGGTGTCGACTTTATGTAGTGGAAGAAGTGAATGAAAGGAAGGGACCCTCATTGGGTCAGTACCCGGTATTGTTAGAATTTCAGGATGTTTTTCCGAATGAGTTACCAGGGCTACCTCCTAAGAGGGAGTTTAATTTTACTATTGAGCTAAACTTGGTGCAGAACCAATATCTAAGACTCCATATCGAATGACAACACCAGAACTTTGTGAATTGTAAATGTAGTTGAAGGAGTTACTAGACTTAGGGCTAGTAAGGCTCAGTGTCTCACCTTGGGGCGCACCGGTAATTTTTGTAAAGAAGAAGGATGGATCCTTACGACTGTGTATAGACTATAGGGACTTGAATCGTGCTACAGTGAAAAATAGGTACCCAATGCCACGAATAGATGACCTCTTCGATCATATGAAAGGAGCAGCGGTATTCTCAAAGATCGATTTGTGACCTGGGTATCATCAGTTAAGGATTAAGGAAGGTGATATCCCAAAAACTGCCTTTTGAACTCGGTTTGGACATTACGAGTTTGTTGTGGTACCTTTCAGATTGACCAATGCACCAGCAGTATTCATGAGCCTCATGAATGGCGTATTCCGGAAGTACTTAGATCGATTTGTACAAGTTTTTCTAGATGACATTCTCATCTATTCCAAGAATGAAAGAGAACACAAGGAACACTTGCGAATAGTGTTGTCTTGTCTTAGAGAGAACAAATTGTATGGGAAGCTGTTGAAGTGTTCCTTCTTCCAGAAAGAGATCCACTATTTAGGTCATATCATTTCCGGTGAAGGAATTTCTCTGGACCCATAAAAGGTAAAGGCCATTATGGAATGGCCACTGCAGAAAAATGCCCATGAGGTGAGAAGCTTCATGGGGCTAGTAGGTTATTACCAGAGATTTGTGGAAGGATTCTCAAAAATAGCGAAACCCATTACCACTTTGCAATGCAAGGGGGTCGGGTATGAATGGAAAAAAGAATGTGATAGCGCATTCATTGAGCTTAAGAGGTTACTAACTAGTGCGCCAATTCTCCGAGTGCCAGATATGGAAAAGGACTTTATGGTCTGCATGGATGCCTCGAAACAAGGGTTGGGGGCTGTGCTAATGCAGGATGGAGGAGTGATAGCTTATGCGTCAAGGAAATTGAAGAAACATGAAGAGTTATACGTGACCCATGATTTAGAGTTGGCAGCTGTAATGCTAGCTCTGAAACTTTGGAGGCACTATCTTGTGGGGCGAAACTTTTGGACCATCAAAGTTTAAAATATATCTTCACTCAAAGAGATCTAAATGTCAAGAAAAGGCGATGGAGTGAGTTTATGAGTCAGTACGATTTTGGTATTTCATATATAAAGGGGAAGGAAAATGTGGTCGTAGATGCCTTGAGTAGGAGACCATGTATCTTCTCCTTGGTAACCTTAAAGGTCAATCTGAGGGAACATGTGTTGACACAACTCCCAAGAGATAGTTGGTATTTAAAGGTTACTTCAAACCTCCAGAGTGGGAGGAAGTTAGTTCCAATGTATGAAGCATATAGTCTGGAAACAGACGGACTATTAAGATATCAAGGAAGGATATACATCCCTGAGAAAGGGGATATTCAAAGCATCATATTGAAGGAAGCCCATAGAGCCCTATATTGTGCACATCTGGGTGTGAAGAAGATGTACGCAGAGATGAAGAAACTCTTCTTTTGGGTAGGCATGAAGCATGATGTAGTCCATTTCGTCGCCAGATGCCTAGAGTGTCAACAAGTGAAGGCCAACCACCATCACCCGACAGGCCTCCTACAACCACATGATGTCCCTATGTCCAAGTGGGAAGTCATCTCTATGGATTTTGTTGTAGGGTTGCCGCTCACATCTCATAGACACAATGCCATTCTTGTGATAGTGGATAAGTTAACCAAGAGTGATCATTTCATTCCAGTTAGAGACACTTATGATGTTACTGATGTGGCACGGGTGTTCATAAGCGAGGTTATCCGTTTGCACAGGATACCAAAGAAGATTATTTCAGATAGGGACTCCAGATTTACTTCTAGGTTTTGGACATGTTTACAGTCAGCATTGGGGATTCAGTTGAACTTAAGCACAACTTATCATCCTGAAACAGATGGGGAAACTGAGAGGGTAAATCAAGTTATGGAAGACATGCTTAGGATGTATGTAATGGATAATCAAACCCAGTGGGAGAAGTACCTACCTTTGGTTGAGTTTGCCTACAATAACAGTTATCATAGTTCCATCGAATGCCACCCTACGAAGCTTTGTATGGGAGGCCATGTAGAACTCCATTGAGTTGGGATAGACTACAAGACCAAGTAACAGTTGGGCCATAATTGATTCAAGAAATGGAGGAACAGGTGATTCAGATCAAGCAGAGACTAAAGGAAGCACAGGATAGACAGAAAATTTATGCGGATGCACAGAGGACCGACCGAAGTTATGAAGTGGGAGACCAGGTTTTCATTCATATCAGGCCTAATAAGAGTACCATACGGTTTGGTAAGGGGACAAAGTTGTCACCTCAGTTTATAGGGCCATTTAGGGTCCAAGAGAAAATTGGAACCGTTGCCTATCATCTCGTACTGCCACCCCACTTGCATAAAACTCATAATGTATTTCATGTATCTGTTTTACGTCATTATGTTGCTGATGAATCACATAAACTAAGTTGGAAGAAATTGAAGGTATCGAACGTGGGAACCCTCACAGTAGAACCGTTACACATATTGGACCATAGAGTCCGACAACTCAGAAACCGTCTGGTAGATCAAGTTAAGGTCCAGTGGGACAAGTATAGTCCAGGATCTGCTACTTGGGAGGACGCTGAGACACTACGATGAGACTATCCCTCACTATTTTGACCACCTCGAGAACATGTTTCTCGAAGGTGGGGTGTATGTAACACCACCTTTTGACTTACACAACCAGGATTACCTGAGGCCTATACACTTTATTTCCTAGTCACGGTGAAACTATTAAGTGATACACTTAAACTTTAAACTTATGAACTGTAATGAATGTTTAAGTGTTATTAATGATGATGCATGTAATGCGATCTATTATGTGAATGCAAATTTTATGAATGTTTAAATGTTATTGATGATGATGTATATGATGTGACATATTGTGAGAAAGTGAAATTGTTGAATGTTTAAATACTATTAGAATGATGTTGGATACGATGAAATCTATTTTGGGTAAATGATAATCTTGTGAATGGATGATGAGTTTGAATTATGGGATACTATGAAATCTAATTCTAATGGGAAAAACTTGATGTTAATGTATCGGTACGGGGATACCAAATTGAAATGATGATAATGCATAGAAATGTATGATTTTGTGTTACAGACTAATCTGTAGGTTATGGGCTATGAAATAGCCAAGTGATAATGATGATGAAAGTGGATATCAGGACCGCTAACCGAGAAACATTATGGTATGAATAATGTATGTGGAATTTATATTGATTTGGATGCATTGCTATGATATGAGAACTAGTGCATGATTTTGGTACTAACACTACCCAGAACCGAATAAACGATGAAAAAACCTCCAGCAACACGGTGCCCCTATATGCTCCATTGTAGGGCGTGGACCCTAGATATGATTAGGAGGGGTGGAGGAATTTCCCACCTTGTATCCTCCATTGTAGGGTGTTTACCCTGGTTCTGTTAGGAGGGGTGGAGGTGTTTCCCACCGTGTATCCTCCATTGTAGGGCGTGGACCCTAGATATGATTAGGAGGGGTGGAGGCATTTCCCACCGTGTATCCTCCAAAACCTGAAGTCATGGGAGAATGGTGCTAGTTCACACTCCCCAATATGTGTGATGATGGCTGTCAGTTGCCTGCTAGGGAAGCTTGGTCGAGATAGCGACACTTCCACTTATGGGTTCTATTTGAAGTTAGGTCAATATAGTTGACGCTCCAAGATAGTCTAGCAGAGGAAGGATAGGAATGGAGATGAAAGTAGGTTAGGGAGGAAGGACGAGTAGTAATAGTTGAGACAATATGGAAATCTGTCTTGTGGTGGAATTTAATGCCTTCCCTTCAAAAAAAAAAGAGAAATGTGTATACATGGATATTCATTATTACATAACTAAACCACAGTTGTTTAAAATAAAATTGTTAAACCGAATAATTGTAATTAAAGAATTTCTCAAACAATTGATTGATTGTTATATTTTATAAAAGACTAGTCTTGCTGACTGGATTGAATGCATACATAAATTAATAAAGGATGACAATTTTGATTATTAGTACATGCACAAGATTTTCATGTACTAGATACACATGCATTTCTTGTACATATACACTAGTATGTATGATCTTTCTTGACTTACTTACTGATAATGTCAGTTACTTGTTGTGGATGTGTGAACCATGCTCTTTTCTTTTGTACCATAAGATACCTTAACTTCGGGATGAAGTTTCCTGAAGGATAGGTGTATGTAATGACCCTAGTTGGATAAATGTTTAAGAATTATAAAGTAAAACTAAAATTAAACAAAGATGATTTAATGATATTAATTAAGTAAATTATTGATTAATTAAAGGTTATAATAGTGATTAATTATTTATATATTTAACTACAAATTACATTTAATGACATGAGAAATAAATTTAAGAAATCAATGATATATGTTATAAAATGGTTGCGTATGCAACAAGGGATAACCTGTTAGTCCCGAGAAGATAAAACATTAAAGGAAGGATCAGGGATGGGGACGAGGGCAAGTAAGGGAGTAAATGAGGAGTCGGTGAAGGAGGGATAAGGGAGGAAGGGAGGTTTACATGAGGGCCACTAGACAGAGGATGGATGCTGGGAGGACTGTGAGATTTGGAGGGAGCAGTAGAGTTCTGGCTGTGGTATTCATGATCAGTTGAGGCACCGGGTTGATAGATATTTTGGGCACGGGGGCTAGGGTATCCATAGATATCCTAGAGCTAGGTAGTTTTCCTAGTTGGCAGGGAGGACAGTACGTTTGGGCAGTCATTCTTTGTCTGTGGCTGGGTTGGTCTGTTTATCAGGTAGCAGGAAGGCAACAGCAAGGCAACATAAATTAGCATCAGAACCAAGTAATTTGTTAAACTATATGTTTATTTCATTCTTCCATGAAATCATTATTCATTGATAAATTTAAGTTACTGAAGTTGTTATTATAAAGATTGTTGTTATGTTATGAAGTTATTATCTCAGTTCATGAAGTAAATTGCTTATGGAAGTAAATGATGTTTAGAAATATTTGGTTGTTACAAAATTCCATCATCAGATTGATCCACTTCAATTCCAAGAAAAAAATTCATCAAACCTAAATCAGTCATCTCAAACTCTATTTTCATGGAATTTTTAAAATCATCTACAGATAGATCTCCAGTAAAAATCAGGTCATCAACATATAAATAGACAATCAAAATTTTACCTTTCTGGTCTATCTTTGTATACAGAGTTCCTTCACTTGGACTTCTGTTGAATCCAACACTGATTAGGTATTCATCAATCCTGCTATACCAAACTCTGGATGCCTGCTTCAATCCATACAAGGCTTTCTTCAACTTATAAACTTTATCTCCATGCTTATCAATCTCATAACCCGGATGCCGTCTTACATAAACCTCTTCTTCCAAATATCCATTTAAGAATGCAGACTTGACACCCATCTGATGCATGATCCATCTATTATGAGCTACAATAACTAAGACCATCCTCACTGTGTCAATCCTTGCTACAGGAGCAAATTTTTCATTGTAATCAATACCGTGTTGCTGACTCTACCACTGAGCTACAAGTCTTGCCTTGTATTTTTCAACTTGACCATCTGCATTCAAGTTATTGTTATAAACCCATTTAACACCAATATCGTTCTTACCTTTAGGTAAATGACCAAGATCCCAAGTGTGAATTCTTTCATTGGAATCAATCTCCTCATCCATTTCTTTTATCTAGATATCTTCTTTAGCAGCTTCATAAAAAATTACAGGATCACATGCCATTAATGAAAAATTTGAAATTTGATCTACTTCTTCATTTTGATTATACAATTCTCTTAAGCTTCTAGTCTTCTATCCTTTAAATCTATTTCTTAATGAAGCTAAAGTGGGATTTGATTCACTACATACCTGTGAATCTGATTGATGTCCACCATATCCAAATGTCTCACCACGCTCATGAGTTCTTTGTGTTCTAAATTGAGATGGGCTGAAATCCAGTGCTAGCCTTATTGGAATTCTTGCTGTAGGCATATGTGCATGTGGAGCCATTTGTCCATCATCTTCATCCTGCTTAGCTACATCATCATCTTCACGGGGTAACACAATTCCCTCTAAAATTGATTTCTCAATACTTCCATCCTAGGCTTCATCTTCTTTAAACTGAACATCTCTGCTGATTACATATTTTTGGGTGATGGGATTCTAGATTTTATATGCCCTAGACTCTTCACTATATCCAACAAAAATACATCTCTCACTTCTGTCATCAAACTTCCTCCTCATTTCTGCAGGTACATGCGCAAATGTAACACATCCAAAAATTTTGAAATGAGAAACATTGCAAGGCTTATGATCCCAGGCTTCTTGAGGTGCATGATCCCTCAGAGTCTTGGTCGAACTTCTATTCAAGATAAAAACAAAGCAAAGAACCACATCTCCCCAATATTCATTTGAAATATGCTTCTCTTTCAACATGCTTCGAGCCATATCCATGATGGTTTGATTCTTCCTTTTAGCCACTCCATTATGTTGTGGAGAATATCGAGCAGTAAACTGCCTTTTAATTCCATGAAGACCACAAAATTCAATGAATTCATTCAATTTATACTCACCTCCTCCGTCAGACCTGAGGATCTTAATGGTTCAACCACTCTCATTCTCAACCATAGACTTAAATTTCTTAAAAACATCAAAGGCTTTGGACTTCTGTTTCAACAAATACAACCAAGTCTTCCTACTAAAATCATCAATGAAAGTCATAAAATAAACAAAACCAGTTAAAGAAGGTGTTTTCATAGGTCCACATAAATATGTGTGGACAATTTCCAAAGGATCTTTTGCTCTGTAGGAAAGACCTGAAACAAATTTATCTTTGTGATGTTTTCCAAGTATGTAGCTCTCACAAGAGATTGCAGGTTGCTGAATACAAGGTAACCCCTTCACCATCTATTTCTTATGTAACAAATCTAAGCCACCAAAATGTAAATGACCATATTTCAAATTCCATAACCAAGATTCATCTAAACTTCTAGCTTTATAAGCATTCAAAGAACCACTCAAATCATTTCGCATAACAAGTGGAAACATTGTATTCTTGGTCATCTCTACTCTTGCAATCAATTGTTTGCTAGGTAATTTATCATAGATAGTACATACTTTATTGTTGAAGAACAGTCTGTACTTTTTCTCCAATAACCGTCCAACACCGATACGATTACATTTTAAACTAGGCACAAAGTAAACATCATTAATATTTCTTCTCTTATTGTTCTTAGTGTAAACTGGAACTATACCTTTACCATTGACTGTAACCTTACAATCATTTCCCAGTTAACTAAACACTAGTATCAATGGAAGAAAATAAGTCTTTGTTACCAGTCAAGTGGTTACTGCAACCACTATCCAAAAACCAAATATCATTTGCACATTCCTGAGTGATGTTACAGGTCAAAAACACAAGATTTTGATGATCCTTAGACTCATTTATAATATGTGCACACTGCTTTCCAGCATCTGCCTGTTTCTTCCAACATTTGTGAGCAAAATGCCCAAACTTCTTACAATAATAACTTTGCACTTTAGTTTTATCATACCTCTGATTTTCTTGTTGCTAGGGTTTGTTGCTGCTCCCTCTTAAATTAGGAGGATTCTACTGGGACTTCTGCTCAGACTCTGATTCATCTCTATTGTCCCTTGGGCTAGAAAATTGACCTCCTCTTCCATGAGTATGAAACCTTCCTCTGCTTCTTCCTTTGGTAACATGTAGTTGGGATTTTAAAGCATGCTCCATTGATCCTTATTCATATCTAGATATCCTAGATTCATGAGAAATATGAGAACGAGTTAACTCATCAATTTTCATTAGACTTAAATCTTTAAATTCCTCTATGGGAACAACAACAGGCTCAAACTTCTTGCGCAAACTTCTCAACACTTTCTCAATAACTCTTTTATTCTCAACATCATATCCATACGACCTGAGCTGGTTCACAACACTCATCACTTGAGTCATGAAAGTATCAACACTTTCATTATCCTTCATCTTCGGATTTTCGAAGTCCCTTCTCAAGTTTTGCAACTTGACTGTCTTCACCTTGGACACCCCTTGATAAGAGATTTCAAGAATGTCCTAAGACATCTTCGAAGATGTAGCACTAGCAATCTTCATAAAAATGGATTCATTTAATCCTTGCTAGATTAATCCAAGATCTTTATTATCCTTCTTTATGTTTTCCTTCAGTAAAACATAGTCAACATTAGACAGAGCCAATTATGCTGCAACATCAACTGGCTCGTGATAGCCATCAATAACATAAGTCCACAAATCCTGGTAACACAGAATCATCCTCATCCGAATGTATCAGGAATAATATTACTTCTTTCTCAGAATAGGAACCTGAATCTGAGAAGAACTACTACCAAACACAACCATTTATAAAAATTGACAGGAATTAAATAAACCTTCACGCAGAAAAATATGAGAATAAAATTTTTGGCACTAAGAGGAATAATCTACAATGAATTAAGAAATTATCGGATAGACTGCTAGCTATGATACCAAATGTGAAAAATGAAGGTCAATCGAAATTTGGGTTTTGGTGATTACAAACATCGAACTCATAACACATGTTGATTGCCGAAATCACAAAATGTGATTAAATTGTGGGGCCAGGCAGAGTGGAGTTTGGGGTTCGGGTTTTGCCAACACCTGACGCACAAAAACAAAATGACACGGTGACTACTGAATCGTGAAATGCAAATAGGGTGTGGGCCCAACAATTTTGGGTTTCGACATTTGGTAAAGCAAAGGAAATCCACGCACATTTAACAAGTGAACTTCAAAATGCGAAATAACAAATTAAAATGATTTTTGAAATCATATACGCTCCAACAAATAATTTTGGGATAAATGTAAAAAACCAGATTCCCAATCGGTTAAAAAAAAAAATAAATTATTGTGTTTGTTCAAAAACAAATTTTTATCCGGAAATAAAATGAGTTAACAAACCTCCAAACACAAAATAACCAATTCAATTCAAGAAATGCTTTCAAGCTCACACCAATTACAATTTCGACTCTAGTATTTAAACACAATAAATTGCCCCTTCGATCTTCTAAAGGATTTTAATCAAGGCGTTTAAAGTCTAGTTGCTTGAAAGGTTGAGGCGGCCACCGTTTAAGCAAAGTAAGACACAATAGTAATTGGTAGTTGGCGCTCGAGTTTTGAAAGGTCAAGATGGCCACCGATACACCATTTACAAGGAAGTGGTGAAATTATTACTTTCTTACAAGGTCAAACACTATGAATGGTACTAAGATGATTGGGGGTCAACTTCTAAAACTCTCATTGGGTATGTTTCTACCCAACCCAATCTTTCTCATCTAAGAAGCTAGGTTTGTTCCTTGTCTAGGTCCTTTCCTTGTCTAAATGCACGTCAATGGTATATTAAAGAATAAATGAGTGCTCATTGTATAATGTCTTCAAAATGTGGGGTGCATAAGAACCAATTCAATTCCCATTGATCATAATAAATTTTTCTCTAGAGATGGCACTGAAGGATTGCTTGCATTCATGCTTGCATTCATCCACAGTGAGAATGCATGGAAATCCCAAAACACGGGGAGAAGAATATGCCTATAAAATAGACCCAAAACAATTCCACATGACAACCAATAGCATAGAAGTCTACAATCATATCATTTGTTCGAGACAATATAAACCCTAATGTATAGGGAATTATACATATTCATTTCTTGTACCAAGGCATTATACATAACCATTTTTTGCAAGAATGAATAAATAATATTCATAGTCCACTTTTTAAGCCTTTTTTAATATCACAAACAAATGACAAGGTACATACCTGCTCAGATCACAAACAAATGCCATACTTGCTCAAAAATATCCCTCCAAGTTACACACTCTAAAGGCCTTGTGGCAAAGGCCTTGTAACAACATTTGTAGTTACACTTGCAGTTAAAATTATAGAGTGTTCACTTGGCTTGAGTGTTCATTGGGATTGTTGGTTCGTGGGTTGAGAACAAGTATTCGTTGGTCTCTGTTCATTGTCTTGAAAAGCTTAGCATAACATCTATATGCATCTCTCTGGGTATGGGGTGGTGGGTAAACAGAAAGAAGGCGGTGAGGCGATGAAGGGATGTGCCAAATTCGAGCTATTATTATTGTCATCATTGTCTACAACCAAGCTATTATTATTGTCATCATTGTCTGCCAACCAATTGTCATTATCAGGGACAAGGATTGTTAGCCATTAATTCAAGACTAAAAATAACACATAATTGTCATTGTCATGGACAAGGATTGTCATCCATTAATTCAAGTCTAAAAATAAATCATACCAAACATTCTTAAAAATAAAACATATGAAACATAGGAAAAGAAAGAAATCTAAAACATACAAAACATATGAAAAGAAAAAAAATCATTATATATGAGGAATTGATCCAAAGACGAAACATAAGGAAGAGTGAAAAATAAAACATCGGGAAAAGAGAAGCCGACAATAATAACATATTACATTGTAATATGTCATACTACATAAAGAACAGTGAAAAATAAAACATCCAGAAAAGAGAAGCTCACAAGAAGGCCTTAAATCTCTTTAACCAATGAAATTACAAAGAATAGTTTTTTTTATTAAATAAAAAAAATAAAAATTGACCTTCCTATGTCCAACATTACACATTGGACAAAAATATATTGTCAACAACTAAAATTATATAAGGTCAATTTAGTATCGAATGCTAGAGTCCCTACTTGCATTAGGCAGGGACTAACAATTTGACATCGCCCAATATTTAGTGAACAATTTTAAATTTTAAAAGTCCACTTTATTCTAACTCTTAAAAAACAATCCCTGATACTCGTAAAGTAGTGATGCACAATTTTACATTGCTATTTATTCTTGTTTAGTCGTAAATATTTTTAGAGAGTGTCATAAATATCTGTCTATGTCTTGAAGTGATAGATTTCTAATCAAAATTTATTACTTCAAAATTCCAAATGAATAATTTTTATGACACTCCTTAAAAATATGTAATGCTCCCACTTTAGTTTGCATCACATTCCAATGATGGGGCTATGTTCATCACATTGCTATGTTCATAATATTAATAATGTATTTATTAATATTCTTAATCACTAAGAAGTATTGGAATTCTTAATCATTAACTAATAAATTGCAAATATACTAATAAAATAATAAAATAAAACATTAATAATATAATGATACATTGATGTATTGTATTAATGTAACATATAAATTAAAATATTAATTTACATTAATATACAAAGTAACTTATTAATTGAATGATACATTAATAATGTAATGTATTAATTAATATATACATTAATCTATAATGTAAAGTATATTAATTGATTTATACATTAATACATTAAATATAATATTAATAATGTCTTTATTAATATTCTTAATCACTAAAGTATACATATTTATATTTATATTAAAACATTAATATTACATAATTAATACATTAAAAAAGTATCAATACATTATTAAAATATTAATACCTTAATAAATACATCATTAAAACATTATTAAAATATTAATACTTAATAAATACATCATTAAAGTATTAATACATTAATAATAAATAATTAAAGTATAAATTAACTACGCCGAAAGGCGTACACCTATTGACAATGGGCACAATTAATGATCTTTTAACCTTATTTAACCTTAAACCCTAATCTGATGGCTACGCATTGAAGATCCTGGCATATTCTTAGTTGTCCTCCAAAATCAATGAGCCAAATTTATGGCTCATAACTTCCTTGCATTTATGAAGGCATCCGTTAACATGTTTACTTTTTTACATTTACCTAAGAATACCTCAAAAATCACTGTGAGCATATATAATTGACACGTTCAAATGATTAAGAATATAATTGAGGAACGATTGGGTTTGGAGGAACAATTCGGTTTCGAAGAATGATTAATATGTATGCATGCCAAAGACTCGATAAAGGAACGATATGCTTGCGTCTTTATTGTACAGGTTCGATTTGATTCCTTGGATGCACGTTTAATTTCTTTAATTATTTAATTACGTGTTCATTCCTCATCGGAGCGTTCTCATCCTATTTATGCCCAAGAGGGTTCTCTTCCCTAGAAATAAACGTAGAAACATAATCTCCTCATCGAAGCGTTCTCATCCTATTTATTCCCAAGAGGGTTCTCTTCCCTAGAAATAAACGTAGAAACATAATCTCCTCATCGGAGCGTTCTCATCCTATAATTTACACCGATCGTGTTGTTTTTTTTCAAAGAAGATTGTGATGTAAAATACAAATTAAATACTAATCTCTAGATTTTGATTTTGATATATATATTTGTTGATGGATTTATATATTTTGCAGGTGGTCTTTGATTACAAGAAAATTATAATTATAATTTGATCGCAGGTGGTCTTTGATAGAAATCACAAATATTAATGCATTTATGTATTTTGTAGGTGGTCTTTGATTGCAAGAAAATTATAATTATAATTTGATCACAGGTGGTCTTTGATAGAAAACACAAATATTAATGCATTTATGTATTTTGCAGGTGGTCTTTGATTGCAATCAAATTATAACTATAATTTGATCGCAGGTGGTCTTGTTCTTAAAAAAAAAAAAAATTATGTTGTCAACCATGGTCATTGGTCATGGTCATGGTCAATGAAGGTCAACCATATTTATGTTCATCACATTGCGACAATATGGTTATGTTCGTCACATCGTATGTTCAGCGTATAAGGCCAGGTTCGTATGTTGTTTTTTCACATTATGACGATAGGATATCTATGTCATAGGCGGTGAGGATATGTTCATCACATTAGGATGGCAAGGTTATGTTTATCACATTGCAGCAATATGGTTATTTTCATCACATTGTGATGACGAGGTTATGTTCGTCACATTGCGACAATATGGTGATGGCCAGTCATGTTCGTCACATTGTGACAATATGGTTATATTCATCAAATTATGACAATATGGTTATGACAAGACATGCTCGTCACATTGCGAAAAATATTTTTATGGCCACTCATGTTCTTCACATCGCGACAATATCATTGTGTTCATCACATTGTGACAATATGGTTAATAAATTAAAAATATTAAATACATTATTAATAAATTAATAGGTTATTAATAAATTAATATCTTATTAATTAATACATTACTAAAGTATTACTACAATAATAAAGTAATACATTAACGATACAATATTACATTATAAATACATTAAATGCATTTATACATTATTATAGTGTCCATACATTAAAACATTGACAAAATATTAATATACTAATAAATAATATATTAAATTAAAGTTAAAATTAAAAATATTAAATTATTATCATTACATTCTTATCATTAAATTATTATTATTTAATTTATCTTTTTATTATTATAAAATAAACTTTAATACAAATAACTTTAACTTTAATACAATCATAACCCTATTTTTAATAGGAATAACTCTAACCCTAATCTCAATATAATATTCTATTTTAAAAAATCCTATTCTATTTTATTATAATTTTAAAAAATCCTCTTTTATTGACGATGCCATCTCCTTTGATTAACATTATTAATATCAATATTTAACTTCAAGATTAATATTAGTATTAATATTAATGCGAACATTAATATTAAGATTGTTAACATTAATAGTAATATTAATATTAACATTAATATTCAAGTAATAATGTTAATGTTAATATTAATGTTAGCATTAATATGAACATGTGAGTATTAATGTTAAGAATGTTATTAACATTTAAGTAAGTATTAATGTTAAGAATATTATTAACATTAATATTAGTATTAATATTAATGTTAATGTTAAAATTAAGATTAAGATTAATGTCAATACTAATATTTATATTAATATTGATGTTAACATTAATATTAATCTTAATATTGACATTAATGTTAAGATTAATATTAACATTAATAATGCTCACATGAAAAAAACGATACAGTTTTTATGAATTATTCACAAACTCATTAATGTTAATAATGAAATACAATTTTTTTTAATTAAATTAAATAAATATAAGTTTATATTTTATTTTGAAATACTAATTATTATATGTTTTTTTAATATAAAATTGGATATTTCATATTATTAAATTTATGATTTTGTTTATAATTTCTTTTTTAAAGTTATATAAAAGTATTTATAAGATATAATTTAGTATTAGGTTAAATTTTTTTATTAATTGAAAATTATAAATAGATGGTAAATTATTATAAATGAGTTCATTATTGTGGTTATCTCTTCTCAATATTTAACTATAGATTGTGACTCTCATTATTGTTAAATAGATTTTATTAGGATCCAATGTCCTCTTATATAGAAATTGTGTTTTTTGTATTTTATTTACCATCAGAAGCTTGCGGTTATTACAGTGTTTTATATGGATTAATTAATAAGAATGACAATTAGCAGGATGTGTTAAATTGTTTTTATTGGGAACTTTGTGTTTAATCGCTTGGAGTAATTTTTTTTAAAGAGAATCCTTGTACCTTATGCTTCATTTAAATCATTGTTATTTAAAAAATTGAGATTTTAGAGAATTTCATATTTTAGATACTCCGGCAAAGCAAAGAAGGCAGATCGGGTGGGGATGATATAATCGGTTGATTGCGATTTCATGCTTGGGAGATAGCACTACAGTCTAAACTCTAAGGTCTGCTAAGGGTTCAGATCAAAGGAATTATGTTTGTTTGGCCAACCCCAACTTCATCCAGGTGTAATGCATCCGAATTCAAAAGAGAAATTTTGGAGAGGAGGGAGAACGAAGCGAGTCCCCCTTTCGCTTCCCCCTTGCCTTAGGTTAATTCAATATATCCAAATTCATATTACATATGTATTAAAATCCTATATATTAGATAGAGAATTTCTATGGGTACTTAAGTTAAATTGTGAGCATTTGTCTCCTCCTCATAGATAATTTGCGTTTATTTTTTTATTGAACTGTGTCTAAAACTGAGATCAAAAAGTTTCTACAGTTTTCAGTCCATTATTCATGAGTTTTCATTGCATTGATACAATTCCCTTAATTTTAATAAATGATCAGAATGTTTTAATACTTCATTGCACTCATATACGCCGATCAACGCCATTAATTTAAAAAGTGGTTGATATACGCCAATATTGACCATGACCATTGGCCATGGTTGACAATGGTTGACTATGGTTGACAATGGTTGGCCATAACCATATTGACAATGTGACGATTGACCATGACCATGGTTGAGTATGGTTGATCATGGTTGACAATGGTTGAACATGGTTGGCCATAACCATATTGTCACCATGTGACGAACACAACGATATTGTTGTGATGTGAAGAACATGAATCTCCCTAACAATATTTTTCGCAATGTGATGAGAATGTCTTGTCATAACCATATTGTCACAATTTGATGAATATAACCATATTGTCACAATGTAACGAATATAACCTCGTCATCACAATGTGATGAACAAAACCTCGTCATCTTAATGTGATGAACATATCCTCACATGATTGGCCATAACCATATTGTCACAATGTGACAAACATAACCTTGTCATCACAATGTGATGAACAGAACCTTGCCGTCCTAATGTAATGAACATATCGTCACATCTATGACACAAATATCCTATCGTCATAATGTGAAAAACAATGTTGTGTCATCACTCTGTGATGAACATCGCCCCATTGTCAAAATAAATATCTTGTCATCGCTATGTGATGAACATACGACATTTATTTTCATCGCATATCCATTCGATATATGATGAACATACGACATTTATGTTCATGACATTGCCACATTTTACTTAAATGACATGTCATTGTAATGTGATGAACATAAACCCCTCATCGCAATATCCCCATCATCGTCAATATGTGACAAACAATATATTGTCATCGCAATGTGATGAATGTAGCCCCATCATTGCAATGTGATGCAAATATCCTCTCATCATATTGTGATGCAAATATCTTGTCGTCATAATCTCGTGAACTTATCCCCTCCCTTGCAATGTCACAAAAATAACCATATTGTCATGATATGATGAACATAGCCTCGTCATCCCAATTTCATCAAAATAGCTTCATCGTCACAATGTTACGTGAATATCATGTCGTCATAATGTGACAAACACTTCCGTATTAATATTAATATTTTAGTGTATTAATAATATTAATAAATATATTATTGGTAATGTATTTAATATATAAACTAATTCATGTATTAATGTATAAATTAATTAATACTTAATATTACTTAACAATAATAATAATAATAAATTCATTATTAATAATGTATTTAATGTATAAACTAATTATTGTATAAATTAATAAATACTTTGCATTATACGTTACATTATTAATGTATTAATAGTTTAAAAACATAATGAATTTAATATTTATTACTTTAAAGCCATGCTTAATAAAATTGGTATCTATCCTAAAACAGTTTTAGGATGTATGTTTTTAAGTTGTATTAGTTTAAGAACATAATGAATTTAATACATTATTATAGTATTAATTGTTTAATAGTTTACATTATACGTTACATTATGAATTCATAGTGCAACAACCACTTTTATGTAAAAAGTGGTTGATATATGTCGATTGGCGCCATTTTCTACCTTTTTAAATTAATGGCGCCGATCGATGCCATTTTCTACCTTTTTAATTAATGGTGTCGATCACTGTATATCAACCACTTTTTACATAAAAGTGGTTATTGCTAGCAGCCTCTGCAGTTGCTCATGAACCAGTCGATGAAGCAACACCATATAAAGATCCAGCGACATAATCAACAAAATAAGCAGTTAAGCAAAGGCAAAGCCTGCGATCAAAGACCACCTTCAAAGTACATAAATGCATCAATATTTGTGCTTGCATGAAAGACCACATGCAATCAAAGACCACCTACAATCAAATTATAATTATAATTTGCTTGCGATCAAAGACCACCTGATAAATTGCTTGCGATCAAAGACCACCTGCGATCAAATTTAGTTATAATTTGCTTGCAATCAAAGACCACCTGCAAAATACATAAATGCATTAATATTTGTGCTTTCTATCAAAAACCACCTGCGATCAAATTATAATTATAATTTTCTTGCAATCAAAGACCACCTGCAAAATACACAAATGCATTAATATTTGTGATTTCTATCAAAGACCACCTGGGATCAAATTATAATTATAATTTGCTTGCAATCAAAGACCACCTGCAAAATATATAAATCCAACAACAAATATATATATCAAAATCAAAATCAAGAGATTAGTATTTGATTTGTATTTTATATCACAATCTTCTTTGGAAAAAACCGACAGGATCGGTGTAAATTATAGGATCAGAACGCTCCGATGAGGAGATTACGTTTCTACGTTTAGTTCTAGGGAAGAGAACACATTTGGGCATAAATAGGATAAGAACGCTCCGATGAGGAATGAATAGGTAATTAAATAACTAAAGAAATTAAATGAGTAATTTTTTAAGTATTTTTAGGTAAATGTAAAAAAGTAAACATGTTAACGGATGCCTTCATAAATGCAAGGAAGTTATGAGCCATAAATCTGGCTCATTGATTTTGGAGGACGACTAAGAATATGCCAGCATCTTCAATGCGTACCCATCAGATTAGGGTTTAAGGTTAAATAAGGTTAAAAGATCATTAATTGTGCCCATTTTCAATAGGTGTACGCCTTTCAGCGTAACTAGCACAACCACATAATTGTGGTTGATCAACGCTGAAAGGTGGATAAGATTAAAAGAATCCTTAAAAGAATATATTAAATTTTATTATTGATTAACAAATAAATGGTTGAGCTTCATTTATTTGGTGTTAATATTTTAATTTATGTTAATCACTTACATGGCAATCAGTTAGCTATCAAAGTAATTTTTAAATATGATTAGGTAAATGTAAACAAGTAAACACATAAACGGATGTCTTTATAATAGCTAGGAAGTTAATGATTGAAATCACAGCCATTTATTTTGTGTGACTACTAAGAATATTCCAGCCATATGTAATCCTGTCCATAGAAAACTTATTAAGCACTAAACCCCTATTAAATCTGCACATTGTCAATAGGTGTACTCCTTTCGGCCTAAATATTTTTGGAAAGTGTCATAAATATCTATCTAAGTCTTGAAGTGATAGATTTCTAATCAAAATTTTGTTAATCTACACAGATTCCACGTAAAATATTATACTTCAAAATTCCAAATGAATAATTTTTATGACACTCCTTAAAAATACGTAATGCTCCCCCTTTATTATTTATATTTAATTATTTTACATTATTCTTAATTCTTTGCATGGCTGCCATTTTATTCTTTTCCCTGCAAGTTAACAACCATTAACAATTATTTCTGCTGCAATAAATTGTAACCAATTCAGGCCTCAAATGTAGGATTCTCTAAATTTCCCAATGCAGGGATTACATTTAAGTTTATTCTTTGTATTTCGTGTCTTCTTCCACTCTGTTCACAAATTTCCACACAAATTTAACAGGCCACATAAATTTCCCAAAGGGTTTGGAGGTAGGGAGCATTTTTCTTCTTTCAATTTCCTCCGGTTCCTCCGGGATGGAGAGGAAAACACCCATTTCTGGAATCTGCGAGAATGTGAAATCCCCTTCAGCTTGCGCAGCTTGCATGAATCACAATTTAAACGAGAAATATAAACTTGTCAATGCCTCGAAACGTGTTCACAATTCCTTACATAAAAGGTTGGACGGTAAGCTTAAAGCTAATCGTGAAGTAGTTGACCGGCAGGAGTGAGACTATTTCATGAGGAAAATTTTGTATAAGTGGCATACCTATGAAATAATTTTGTATTCGCATCCCAAGCTTCTAACCATATTTCCTTTCTTTTGCATATCCATTATCTTTTTTTTTTTTCAAAAGAATGTGACTTCTTTTATCTTCTAGTATCTTTATTTTAATTTTTTGTTCCTTATTCATAGATACAAATCCTTCCTGTTATATAGCACCTTCAATTATTGCTCTACTTCTCCAACAAGCCTATCATCTTTCAACTTTTGTCCATTGTCCAATTAGAAAATATATTTTTTTCCTCTTTTATATTTCACAAGTGGATGATATTTTCTTATATTACAATTAATAGGTTTCCAAACTTCTTTGATTTTTCTTAAAAAAATACTACATCTTCATCACTCTCGAATTAGTTTAGAGGGACCGGTAGGTTTGTCTTTTGAATGAGATACTTCTAACACAATAGTATTATGGTTAGCATCCCCTCCAATAGTGTTTGATTGTTTTATCTTAATTATTTTATTTATGAAGGATAAATAAAAATTCATTCTAACACAATAGTATTATGGTTAGCATCCCCTCCAATAGTGTTTGATTGTTTTATCTTAATTATTTTATTTATGAAGGATAAATAAAAATTAAAAACTTATCAAGTATCTTAGTAATTATGGCTTTCCTAACTCTCTTATTATTTCAAGTGGGAGATAGATTGGCTAATTCAATAATCACTAGACCCATTTCTTCCAATTTTTTGATAAAATATCTAAAGAGAAGGCTTAGTTGAGCAACCAGAACCTAGACCTCTAATGCTCCTAAGGTGAAATTTGTGTCCCCACCCATCATGTCTAGTCCATTTTCAAAAATATATCATTATAGTCCATCTTATCCATATAAGGACCATACAAATTTAACATTGTGATATCTTTCTCTCTTTCCAAAGAGAAAAAGGAGGTCGTTAATATTGTAGGGAAGGCCCAATAAATTGTGATAGTGAAGGGGAATTTATTCCATCCAATCACATTCCCACCCAATTCGCCATTGGAATAAGTAAAACAAAAGTCCCAATTCTTAAGTAGTTTAGAGGGATATTGAATGATTTTCTCCCCATTTGTCATTGTCTCTTGCGGTAGAATAATGTAAGGTTTAATAATATCAAATAATCTATTTACGTCCAATGTCTTTGTGGTGTTGGACAACCCTCTACAATTGAGGATTATAAAAATCATTTGGAAACATCAAAAGAGGCATTTTCTCTAAGAGCCTTGATTAAGGATAGTTATTTCCCATGCCTTACTTCTAAGGATGATTTTTTATGGGAAATAGAAATGAAGAATTTACTTACCCTATGATTGGATTTGGGATTTTTTTTCTTCAAAAAATCATAAACTCCCTGTCACATTTCTTGAAATATGAAGTGTGCCTTTTCTTCTATGTCTTAAATTGTACTATGTTGGATACAACGGATTGGAGTCCCAAGTTCCATTTCTATATAATGAGAAATCTAGATTAGGGTTTGTAGTGGAACCTTTTGGAGCTTGTCCAACATCCACACCCTTTACAGTTTGAGAAATGGGTATGAGAGGTAGTGAGTAGGAGTTCTTAATACTAGAAATATTGGGTAGGAAATCATTTAGGGTTTCCATTTCCTTGGATCCAATGTCATTTCCCCATGATCCATAAACAAAATTTTCTAGGGAAACACTTTTATTAAAAGAGGGAGGATAATGAGTCTTACTTGTTATTGCCTTGTTGTCATTGATCATATACTCGTTAGGTTCTTTGAACTATCTAGATTTTTTTTTTCTGAATGCCTACTATCAAAATTCCTATTTGAATTCCATCTGAGGGAACTTGAACACATACATATTCTTTCTTTCTCACAATCTATACTATTTTTTGTTCCAAAGTCTCCCGATCTCTCAAATCCTTCCTCAACGCATAATTCTTCTGCATACTTGCATAATTTCATTATGGATCATGGATCCCATAATAGTGGTAGTGTATGCATATAAAAGGTAACCCTTTGTAGTCTAAATTGGGATGAAAAATATAAAATCCTCTTCTAACATCCATTAACTCTACTAGACATTTCTCATCTCCAACCCTAAAAAGATATGAGCCATGCCATAATCCCTAGTCTCTTGGAAGGATAAGTTTTATTTATAAATGGTAACCAAAGTGTTACCACTTTTTTCAAACACCTCCTTAGACTAGAAAATCAATGGCTATCCTATAATATGAACCTATCATGGAAGAATATCCATAGTATTTGAGAAAGAATATTTCTCTATATGCCATTTCTTCAAGAATGGGGATTGATATCCACACTTCCAATGTTGGCACAATATTGTTCTACTTCTTCAGCCAACCTAAAAACCCAAACCATTCAAACTTTTTTCATAATTAGAGTGCATGTAGAGACCCCCACCACTACATCAAAATTTATTTTGGTCCACTTATTCAACTCCCCACTACTAATTATCTTCCTAGGAAAATGTCCTACTAGTGCTTGATCCCCTATTTCCAAAGTTTCATTGATAATTTTTACCACCCAGGTTTAGGGTGATCGCCTCCTGTGTCTATTTTTTGCATTTAAATGCATTTGTATTTCTATATCCATCATGAGATAGAAAACCTACCACCTCCAAATCTAAGGATGGGGCACCACTAAGTAGTTTCATATCCAATATTGTGCCCATGATACCATAACTAGAAACAAAATATCATCAACCAATAACATTATTACAAAGGAAATGAAATTAATATCATGTCTCATTCAATGTGTTTTTGTATTCATACCTAGAGTGCAATAACCCTGTGTCCCCCTTTAACCATGCATTTAGGGATGATGGATCCACAAGATTTAGTTCATAACTCCAATCGTGGTGAGATACACTTAATAAGTTCTAGTCCTTGGTTTGATCACAAATAATTCCTTTCACCCTATTATTCTCATGCCCAATTTTTGGCTTTCTATACACTTATTTCATGTGCCAACTCACCCAGAATCACCACAATGGCCTCTTCCACGGGTTTGGATCCCATTTGGTGTAACTTGTTGGAGCTCCATAATGCATCCAAATGATCTACAATAGGTATGGACCAGATCACTTGACCCTCCAATGGATCATTGACGAAATCAACAAATTCCTCCTCATATCCCATTCTACCATCTACATGGTCTAGTTTTGACATAAATAGTGATAATTTCACCTTGGGTCCACCTTGGTTGATTTTGTGAAAACCCTATTGCAAAAAACCCATCATAGGTCATTCTCTCATCCATTGTCATCCATAATATTTCATCTAAAATTATATAAATATCTATCAAAAAATTCCAAATACTTTTCACATCAACATCGTGACAAACATCTCACACTTTTTGACATTGCCATCAAAACCACATAAAACTTTAGTCTATCTATAAACTACATTGTGATATTTGAAGATAAAGTGTTTTATTGAAATATTTTGCAACATACATTTCCTATTACCAAGTGATAGGTAGATGTATGTATAGTGAATGTTTAATATGCATTTCATTGATAATCACTCTCCCATGTCTAGATGCCATATTTCAAGTTAGACCTTAAATCTTGGTTATATGAGTTACTATATTCCACTCTATCACTTTTGGTATTATAAATATTCACCACAATGAGAATTAATAGAAAAATTCTTCTTCCACTCCTGAGAACTTTGCAATTTCACCTTGCAGTTCTCTGATTTATAGAATATGAACTAAAGCAAACTCTCAATCTCCTTCAATTTCTACTTGATATTAGCTCTAATGTCAACCTCCATTGAAATTCCAAAATAATGTTGTTAACCCTTAGGATAAGATACTAGTCGTTAATTCTTGAAGAAATATTTCAAGAGCATGGCTCTATACAAAACCCTAATCAACCATGTCGCAAACTATCTATCAATTGAGAGTCAATAATGGAGAGTCAACTTGTCTTGACCAACAATGGAATGCATTACACCATAAATAGAACTATCAAATATCAATTTTAATTATTACATTATATAATTTTTTTTTAAATGAGTAAGGAGATGAATTTGAGACAATCAACTTAACAAACACTTCAGTGACAATTCTGAACTCGTAGGAATATGTACACAATCTAAAAATGCATGTGTTGTAAAGTATGTGAGCATAAAAAATACACATCAATCTTTATTATGACTCTTTACATAGAATAATATGCTACTTTAAGTATAGATGAATTTATCAAATATTTTAATAAAGAATTAAATAAATTAATAAAATTTTATATCAAAATATTTAAATTTAATTGAAATAAAAATTATTTTTATAAATAATTTTATGGTTTTTTTTTTCACTTTCTTTTATGTTACTTTTATAAACTAAGATAATAAAAAACTATTAAAATACCACATAATTGTATGATTGAATAGATGTTAAATATGATTACTTATTTGATTATGTTGATTTATGAGTATTTATATGCTTCACTTTATGGTAGTAAAAAGTTACTTGTTTAAAAGGATTTGTTTCATTGGAGATATTTTAAAATTGAAGTAAAATGATTTTATTATATATGATGATAATTAACATTCATTCATTGAGACCCATTAATCTATCGTATTTTAAGAAGGTAAAAGGGTATTTTCAAGAAATTAAAATTATATTTTAAATATATGTCACCTTGATTTATAATTAAATTTGAATAATTTTATATAATTAAATTTGAATAATTTTATATTTTTGACAAATGAGTAAAAGCGAATTCCCACTCCATAATTTTATGAATTTCATACTTGGATGGAAGCTATCTTACAAACAATTATTATAAATCTTCTATTTTTTATTTTCAAGAAATATTAACACAATGTGACTGTCAAAAATAATGAAACCAAGAAATATAAAGAGTATTTTTTTATAACAAGTGAATAACAAATGTTGCATGGCAGCGTAGTTCCTGTCACACTGGAGTTGGGGTTGATATTAATTAAACAGAATTTGCTTGTCAAGAAATTAAGGGACATGATTAGACTTTTATTACGCAGCATGGGCGGAGGTTTAAAAAAAACTTGGTTCCTCTAGCTGAGAAATTTGCTTTGTTTCAAAGATGATCAGTAGAATATTTTCACTTTGTTTTGTTTTGAAAAGTATGAATACATGAATATCAATAAAAGATACTTGCATTTTATGACATTTCAATGAACCCTAAAACTACCAACGACTAAGAAGGTGGAATTCAACGTCTGTTCACTGATGTAGTAAACATTTCAATATCACTCACTGAAAATAGCATTTTAATCTCAATAGCCGAGATAAGAGTTCTGTTAAAAAATTTGAGGGAGCCTTGTCAAAACTATGTGATCTATAATTAAAGAAAAAAAAGACGTTCTATAAAAGTCAATCTAATAACTTTGGATGCATCAATCCATATCATGTAAGCATATATTGAGCCTGTAATATAATACTCTTAAAAATAAATGCATTATCATTATAATGCCTATGTGTCTATTCAGTGAATTTACATTGCATTTCAACTAACTTTTCATATTATAAAAATATGAAAAACATTTGGATGGAATCAATTTTGAGGCTTTCACGGACAAAATAATTAGAGCGAACCAAAAAGTAGCTCGATCTAAATGAATCTATTTCATACAGACTTATCAATGGTTGGTGGTCTTTTCAGCTATATAAGCAAAATACGAGTGATTGTGAGAGAGCCTATCTCGCCCAAAACAAGATGGATCTTTCTCCTAAGCCCAAGACCTGGATAAGAATATTGTAAAATGGGAAATAATTTAAAATGAGCGTTTCTACTCAATTGACTTTTAAATACAATTACTTGCAAACTAATCAAAATGTGTTAGATTAACCCAAACTATGATTACACTAGAAGCCACGGTTCACTCATCATAAACATGCTAATCCCAAGAAGACTAACTATTTTTCATTTTTATTAAAGTGTGAGATGTTGTGGGAAAATGAAAATTAAAAAATTTACATAAAAAAAAAGCCCCTTAACCAGTGGGGGAATTTAGGGTTTTTAGAGCCAATAAACCCTAAATATGGCCTCCCAAAAAGAGAACAAAGCATGCCGAGAAATCAGTATAATTAGAGGGAGAAGTGGAATCAAAGAACACCCATTGTGAGAGCAAAGAAATCGAACGCATGCCGAGAAATCAGTATAATTAGAGGGAGAAGTGGAATCAAAGAACACCCATTGTGAGAGCAAAGAAATCGAACAACCAGGTTTACCTTTGAGTTGAACAATTCCCAAAGGGAAATTGAAAATGCGAGCAGGGCTGTTGAGGGAGTCCGCAAAAGAATCCCCGAAGGCTTCTCGACAAAGGAGAGGGAGAGATCAGGAAAGTGAACTTGGGTAAACAAATTGGTTATGCGCTTCACTCTTTGGCCACAATCCTACTAAAATACTACTCTCAACTGCCGCTTGGCTGCTTGGTTCCTTTATTATTTGTGGAGTACCTACCATCTATGCCACTTTCCATGAACCTACATATTATGCCATGTCCATGAACCTACCGATTATTCCATGAAGTGCCAAAGAGTACAAGTTAAGGTGACTACATGGAACCACCACCTAACCTATGACATATCAGACTTAGTAACTGTGTAGAATGACGAGTTTATGAGTGAAATATTACAAATGGAACAACCAACAAATTTCAGTGTTATGTTGTCAGTGCTTATCACAAATGGTAACACCAATATGCTTTATGTGTATCTTGACTTTACAATACCCAACAAGCCTCGACACAACCTACTCTTTTGTACAACAAATGTTAACAGGCTCGAACACTAGTTTTCTGTATAGGAACAAGCAGCGGCTGAAGGGGAGTCCCCATGATTTGATAAAGGAGGACATGCTTGCAATGCCTGGGAAATCTCAATAATAGTAGTTCTTGCAGTTATTAATGTCTGTTGATGTATAAGTTTACTTAGGATAGGTAGGTTATGTCATCCTTTTTTCACTGTTTTTGGATAATCACCATGTGCTTCTTTGACTTATCCCAACCACCTGCTTGTCTCATTACTTCATGAGAAAGTTATCCATCTACCTTCCATCTACCTTCATCTACTTTCTTCAATGTTGTCTCCTCTCAGCCTATTATAAATAGAGAAGCTCTTCAATGTAATTAGCAAGCAGATCAATAAGATCAAAGTTTCTTTTTGTAGAAGGTTATTGGTTTTGCAGTTTCCTTGTGCCTGTGATATTGTGTTTTTCTCACTATCTACACCATTATTGGTTTTGTAGTTTCCTTGTGCCTGTGATATTGTGTTTTTCTCAATATCTACATGGTATCAGAGCTGCTCTGCAAACCCCTTCTCCTTTCTTGTGAGAGATTTGCTCCGTTCTGAGATTTTAGAGATCCGGTTTGAGATCCGAGGGAGGCGCCATTGTTTATGCGCTTGATGATCACCGTGTTGACGGAGGATTATGTGTTAATAATCTTATGAGATCTGCCGCTAACGCTTAGCCCGAATTCTTTATTCTGGGTGCTCGTCCGGCCTCAAATCGTTCGGTTTAGCCCGAACTTTGCATGCTTGAAAATGTGTTTTAATTAGGTGAAGTATTTGGAGGTCATCGAGCTCAAATATTGAAGCTGTTTGCATTCCTGAAGATTTCTCTTTTGCAGGGACGAATTTTCTGTTTTCTGAAGATTATTGTGTAGTTTTGTCTTCTGCCCGATTCTTGATAGATTTGGTTTGAATCGGCGAATTTTGAAGATCTGTGCTGCTACTGCAAACCCGAGTCCGAAGGCGCAGAGAGAAGGAAACCCGCGCGGAGGTTGCGGGTTCGAATCCACAGGCCCGCAGCCAGGGTGGAGCTCGAGGTCTCCCGATCGAGTCACGGGGGCCGCAGAGGGCGGACAAGCAAAAAAACTGGCCTATGATTATGTCCAACTGCTACTGCTGTTGCTGGGACTCGATCCTGTGCGTGCAAGAAAAAACTCCAAACAAACTCGTGAGATGCCAGAACCTAGGCTCTAAGTTTTTCGGAAGGCACTGAAAATCGGGGGCAGGTCACAAGGAATCACGGGACCTGCATGGAAATCCAGGCAGAGAACCTTTAGAGAAGAGCAGAGTCTGGCTCGGCACTTTTTGATACCGCCCAGGAGGCCGCCCGGGCCTACGATAGAGCTGCCAGATCTTGTATTCTGAGGTGAAGACTGGGGTTCGAGCAGTTTGGTGGTTTTGATAAAATTAGCAAAAGGTTTTATGTTTGATCTCAACACCTCTTTTTTGCCATATTTTGATGGGTTTAGATAGAGCATGCTTCAGTGTTTTTTTGTAACCAAGCCACATATTGTGGTAAGTGTGATCTCTTAAAAAGATTTTGAGCTCCTTGTTCATAGCCTAGGTTTCCATTCTCTTTTGAGATAATACACCTAAATCTCGTGTTTTATTGTACTCTTTATTGTAAATGGTGGAGTTAAGGATTATTGAGCTCCTAACTCCCCATAATTATCATACATGGAAACTTAAGATGCAACAATTATTGCAATCAAAAGGGCTCTGGCTGATGTTGGTCGGGGCTCAACCTGTGTTCACTAAGGAAATCGAGA
This sequence comes from Picea abies, assembly GCA_900067695.1. NCBI lineage: Eukaryota > Viridiplantae > Streptophyta > Pinopsida > Pinales > Pinaceae > Picea > Picea abies. Next base: position 33,285 of record CBVK0100020981.1, read on the forward strand.
GGTTCGCCTATCAAAATAAACTTGATGAAGCCATGAGCCTCATCGGTTTACATGTGTCGGATAGCTTGTTGTTCCACATAGTTGATTGTAAAACTCCGAAAGCAATTTGGGAAAAGTTGGATTCCTTATTTGGAAAAATCAATGAATTTCGAGCCCTACAATTGGCAGAGGAGCTGTCATCACTGGTACCGGATGAGCATGCATCCATTGAAGACTATCTCACCAAATTCATGGCACTAGTGGCTCAGCTAAAAGGGTGCGGAAAAACTAAATCAGATAAAGAGTGCATCTTCTTGATTTTATCCAAGCTAAAAGGTCCTTATCAGGTATTTTCTTCTGCATTTTATTCTACTATGGATGCACTAGGAAGTGACTTTAATATGCCTTCCTTTGAGCTTTTCTGTGAGCGTCTTATCAGAGAACAATCTAAGATTACTCAATTAGATGCTCTTTTTGGCTCTAACAATAAGGCTCTTGTGGCTCAAAACACCAAAACTAAGCACCAGACTCAGTATAAGCAGAAGAAAAAATTTTCTCCAACTCGTGAGTTTACCTCCAAGTTTCAGTAGAAAACAAAACCATTTCCTCCATCTTCCAAGTTTGGCGAGTCTTCCTCCAAGACAAAGAAGAAGAAGTCAAATGACACCTGTAGCTTTTGTGGTGGACTTGGGCATGTAGAATCTAAGTGTTGGTTGAAACTTGAAGCTTTGAATGAAGCCATGAAGCAGCATAAGATTTCAATACCAAAACCTTCTTCTACTAGTAAAGGACATGCTTTATCAGTTGAAGCTTTGTATGCATCTTCAAATAGCTGGATACTTGATTCTTGTGCTTCACACCACATGACTCATTCTCATGATTTGTTGGCTTCTACATCTGAATGTAGCATTTCACATATTGCAGTTGGAGACTCTACACAGCTGGATGTACTTGGATCTAGCACAGTGCAGTTAGATAAAGGGTGCATTAATGATGTTCTTCTTGTTCCTCACATCTCTGCAAATCTTCTCTCTATATATCAGATTTGTAATTTTGGTAATGGGAAAACAATAGAGTTTTCTCCTAATGATGTAATCATCCAAGAACTACAAAATCCAGACATTGTTGTTGCATCTGGAAAAGTAGATCATAGTTCTCGTCTGTATAAGTTTGCTTCTTTTGAGTCTTCCTTAGGTTCCTCTTTCATTGCACATGTTGATGCTTTGAGTAAGCTTTGGCATGAAAGATTTGGACATCTCAACTACAGATATCTGCAACAGTTAAGTACCCAAAAATTGGTGCTTGGTCTTCCTAAAGTTTCTTGTACTGATGGAGTTTGTCCAGGTTGTGTCCTTGGAAAACAACATCAAGATCCTTTTCCTAAAGGAAAAGCATGGCGTGCTACAACACCTCTTGAGTTGGTACATAGTGATCTCATGTCATTTCCAACTCGCTCATTTTCAGGGGCTAAGTATGCACTCACCTTCATTGATGACTTCTCACGTCGCTCTTGGGTGTACTTTCTTAAGTACAAGAGTGAGGTTCTTGCTACTTTTAAGAACTTCAAGGCTTTTGTTGAGAAGCAGTCATCTTTTTCTATCAAGAAACTATGCACAGATAGTGAGATCGGAAGAG